>JAQFZO010003419.1:0-10001 GCA_034695885.1 Geophilus flavus | reverse complement strand
TTCCTCCGCAAGAAGCGAACGATAAGAAAACACTCTAATACTCATCAGTTGCACATTAAAATCCCTACAAAGGGGTAAGTGTGAAAACAGCAACTGTGAGCGTGATCGACAACTGTGGAATAAAGAAAAAGGGGAAAGAAAGAAAGAAAAAGACGTTCTACTTTTCTCACAAATACTATAGTGGAACACAAACCTTCCCAGAACAATAACGCTTCAAGGAACCTAGACTGAGAAAACCTTCGATGCTTTATACCAGAGGATGAAAGGGAAGTTGGCTGCGAGCCAATGTGACGTGGACTGAGTGCAGATTGCAAGTAATGCACGTTTTCTCTCACCTGCCGCATATTTTCTGCAAAAATCGATCGTCTCACCTCACACGCGGTGCGCACGACTTATGATGGAATGCAAAAAAAATCACATAACAAAAAAAAATGTTAAAGAAATCAAATAATCCGAATTTTTCACAAAAGATTTCATCGTACGGAACAAATGCGTGGAAAAATATAAAAATCGATTCACGATTTTTTAAAAAAAATTTATTTATTAAAACAAAATTGTAGAGACGTAAGGGAGAGAATAGTTATCTTATTACAGGTCGAACCTCGATTTAGCGAACTCAAAGGGACCAGAAAATTTGTTCGTTATATCGAGATTTTTTTTTGCATTGTTTTAGTGCAGTATGGTCCAAATAAATTGCTCGTTATAACAATTCGTTATATCCGAGTTCGCTAAATCGAGGTTCGACCTGTATTTATCATTTCTAAGCATGCTCCATGCAGACTAAGTTGATTTTATTTTTGCTTTCCTGCAATGTCACATTTTCTAAAATAAATATTTTGAACGTTATAGTAAATATTTGGCCTTTTTTTGTCCATAAACAAATATTTCGGGGTTTCTGGACCTCCGATATCTAATTTTAACTAAATTTCCGTGAATAAAAGTAGTGACTGATGGAAATACGTGTGCAACGTCAAAAATATTTTAGCTGGAGATAAAAATGAATCATTAGACGAATTAAACCTAGCAAAAATTGCATCAAACACTTTTGCCCCGATCACATCCCGTGACTCGGAACGTAGTTTTTCACATAAATCTTTACTAAGGTCTAATAGGACTGACATTACTCGTGAAAACTTAAAAATGTACGTTGTAAGTCATTGTAATCAAATTATTTGAAATTGGGTGACGTAAATTTAAAAATATAAATAAATATTTCATTGATTTTGGTACGGTAAATATAAATGTTTTCGTATTTATTCATCAAATTTTTATAAAAAATGAAGAAAATGAAGAAAAAATTGATCAACCCAAAAAATATTATAAAAAATGCAAATTTCACACCCAAAAAAAATTCGAATTTTTTCATGAGAAAGTGAAAATAAACAAAATTTTTGAAAAATCAAAAATTCACACCAAAAAAATTTAAATTTTTTCTATCAAATTTTTAAAATAAATGGAAGAAATGAGAAAAAAAATTTATCAATCCAAAAAAATTTTAAAAATCCAAAATTTACACCAAAAAAATAAAATTTCGAATTTTTCCATCAGATTTTCGTATTTTTCCATCAAAATTTTATAAAAAATGAAAAAAACTAAAAAAAAATTGATCAACCAAAAAAAATTTTTAAAAATCTAAAATTCACACCAAAAAAATAAAATTTCAAATTTTTTCCATCAAAATTTTATAAAAAATAAAAAAACTGAAAAAAATTGATCAACCCAAAAAAATTTTTAAAAATCCAAAATTCCCACCAAAAAAATAAAAATTCAAATTTTGACTGCGTTTTACGAAAGTATCTCTTCGAAATGCGTGAAATAAAAGGAAAGCAAGCCACCTATAATTAATTTTTCCTTTTTTTTCACCTTAAAAATGCATTTATGTCATTTTTTCTTTTACTTATTAGTCCCATTGTGCGGTAAGAGAAAATGGTGAAAGCCGTTAAGTTAAATTTTAATGAAATGTCATTTAAATTACAGCAGTGCCTCGCAGCATCTCGAGTCATGTGATTAGCTTCCTCCGTTTTAATTGCAAACGCACACAAGAGCGTCAATAGGAGGTGTGGGACTCGTCAATTTTATTTCTCTCTTTCTCTATTCCTCAACACGTGATGCGCGAAGCTTCACTGCAATGCGCGGATGTTTAGTTGAAGCCCGCTTTCGGGCGGGCATTTTCCGTGAAAATTTTATGAAGAGAATTTTCTCGATAAAAATTAAAATTTAATATCAAAAAAATAAAAAAAAATTTTTCTGAGAAATTTTATTAATTTGATACGTGTAGAGTAATTGGATGCACGTATTAGAGATTTCTCATTTTCTGCGTGGAAAATAAGACGACTTGTTTTTATCAAAGCTGGTGGTCCCATGTGACGAGACTTTTGTAGCGAATCCCCCTATTCCCACGGATGGGAGAAATCAGGAGGAAAAAGGTTGCAAGGGGGATGTTGCAGGAAGGGGATGGAGAGTGGAAAGGAAAAACACAAAGGAATCCTTTAGTGATAGCAACAGCCACGTGCGCATTCTTTTCTCTAGTGGTTCTGTTAGGGAAGAAATAGAAGTGCTGATTTTACTATTTTATTAATGGATAATGAGTTGATCAACACAAAAAAAATTTAAATTTAAAAAAATCAGAAATTTACACTTGAAAAATTTTTTTTTGCATTTTTTTCATTAAATTTTTGTAAAAAATGAAGAAAATGAAGAAAAAATTGATTAACTCAAAAAAATATTTTAAAAATCCAAAATTCACACCAAAAAAATAAAATTTCAAAATTTTGTATTTTTCCATCAAATTTCGAATTTTTCCATCAAAATTGTATAAAAAATGAAAAAACTGAAAAAAAAATTGATCAACCCAAAAAAATTTAAAAAATCCGAAATTCACACCAAAAAAGTAAAAATTCCATCAAAATTTCGTTATTTTTCCATCAAAATTTTATAAAAAATGAAAAAAATGAAGAAAAAATTGATCAACCCAAAGAAATATTTAAAAAAATGCAAATTTCACACCCAAAAAAAAATTCTTATTTTTCCATGAAAAAAGTGATAAGAAAATTTATTAACCCAAACAATTTTTTGAAAAATCAAAAATTCACACCAAAAAAATTTAAATTTTTTTTTTCAAATTTTTAAAATAAATGGAAAAAATGAGAAAAAAATTGATCAACCAAAAAAAATTTTTTTAATTCCAAAATCACACCAAAAAAAAAAATTTCGAATTTTTTCCATCAAATTTTTAAAGTAAATAAAAAAAATGAAAAAATCCAAAATTAACACCAACAGAATAACATTTCGTATTTTTCCATCAAAATTTCGTATTTTTCCATCAAATTTTTATAAAAAATGAAAAACTGAAAAAAAAAATTGATCAACTTAAAAAAAAAATTATAAGATCCCAAATTCCCACCAAAAAAACAAAAATTCAAATTTTTTCCCCCAAATTCTTTAATACAATAAAAAAAATTATGTGTCGCATCATGACATGACAAGTCGTTAATTTTTCCTTGTTGTCTATCTGGGGATCAATTCACCCTGATTTATTTACCATTGAATGATTAATGAAATTGACTCACGTGTTGGTCACTTGACCGTTATACAGATTGGGGGTCTCTCGCTATATAATTGCATACGTGATGAAAAATTACACGTCGCTTGCTCTGCGACGGAATCTGCATTATTATTATTGCAAGGCGCCGAGTGCTTTATCACAATGAGCCATTTCGACATTTAAAATTCGCGGCGCGGCGCCCTCTCTGGATTAATTGCACCTTGTTCAAGATTAGAGCATTAAATATTTCATAATGGAATCGTTAATTTCAGTGTACGGTTTAATGGTTATGTAAACAAAGCTTTATGTTTATGTAAGAGAAATTGGATATTTGTTCGTGTTGATGTTGTTTGTGTTAATAAAATAATTTTTGATCAGACGCGACGTTGATGGATTCGAAGAAAAAATGTTTCTGAGTATTTGTCTCGAGTCGGACCAAACTTCGCGAAATTCGCGATGCGGATTCGCTTCCTGGAAGATGCAGGAACAGGGTTTAAGTGTGGAATTTTATCTCAAAACTCCGCAGATCCATCCATGGGGGCACCTGATGCTCAGTCGAGGAATTTCAGGTAAGAAATTTTTGTTTTTTAAGCCTAAAATTGAATTTATCGAAGAAAAAATTCATTTATTTTTAAAATCGACTTATAAAACATTGGCTAATGGCTAAAAACACTTTATTTACTGTCTCTCATCGTCATAAATTCCCGTCAGGCCGTCATATCATTTTTTTATGATCACACACTTAAAACCTGTTGCCCTACGTTTTCAACTGAGAAAATAAATTTCTTCGGTTGTCAATTCTAACATGCGATCACATCGTTTCCCCCTTTTTCTCTCTTCCTTTACTTATAAAAAAAAAACACATTAAACCCGAGAAAAGCTGCGTGTGCAATACAAACGTGAACAGCATCCCAAAAAACCCCCGACTGACGAACAAAATGTTTTATTTTCATGATTTTCATACACCCCAATCGAATTTTACCATTTCATCATTAAACACCAGTAAAATTCACCTCGCAAATTATTCTCAATTACCCACGTTTCACCACCAGGGGAAAAAACTAGGGAGAGAAATTTCTATATCTGATCAAATTGGCAAAATAATAGCTCGCATGATTCCCTCTCTCTTCTCTTCTTCCCAAAATCCATTTGGAGTCGTCCATGATCGAGTATTGGGTAGGAAACTGCGTGAACTTGACCTCAAAATTCAATGCGCACAGCATCCTTTCGTCTGCATCGTGGCGTGCAGCCTTTTTCCCCATTTCGTTCTTCCTTTTTTTCCCGAATTAACTTCAACACGCATTCTGTGCCAATTGCACAAGTTGCAACTACCGTTTCCATCCTCCCCGACGGATGAATTACCACCACAAGTGGAGAAACAAATGAAATAAAATAGAAAACATAAATTTCCTTCTTTATTCGCACACGGCGCTTTTATTTGTAGACGATTCTTTTTTTTTTTACGACCGGTTGCCATGGTACGACACGTAAGAGATGCTGCGTTTTGCCAAACCAGAAGCGGCTATTGCCCCTGTTCACTTAGATGGCGTCCATGTCAGTCACACTTGCCGTGCGATCGATCGGCCTTGGCAAAGTACGATTATCTTTTCAGGGCCACGAACTGTTTGTAGTCTTGCGCATGCGTCGTCTCTTTCACCAAACAGGGGCAACGAACCACCAATTTCTACCTTTGTGCATCCATTAAAATCATTTTTACTGTTTTATAAAAATTTTTTGATGTGAAACATCTTTGAAAAAAATTGTGAATCAGTCACAATGAAAAGAAAATCTGTAAATCTTGTTACAATAAAAACTGAAATCAAATCATAATGGATACCGTTACGTACAATGCATAATTTCATGTATTTGCTGCGTGACAATACCGGTACATATGTTGGATGATGAAGTATCCCTTACAAAAATAATTGATCATTTTTTGATCATTTTCAAGTCATTTTTTAATAGTTTGGTTCACATTAATATTTTTTATTGTTTTTATTTCCTATATTATATGCTTTTAGTCATTTTTTTGATAATTTTTAAGGCAATTTTCATCACTTTAAGAGCAAAAGTGATGAAATGACCAAAATAAATGACCAAAATATGATCTATAAGGGTTGGAAATTGTGAAGGTTTGTTTTTTAAAGAGGATTTAATCATTCAAACTGCAAGTAATAGTATGTTAGGAATCAGCAATCATCACTTATTAGTTATTAATTTCCTCAATAGGGTATAATTTCAGCAATATTGTTGTAATTATTCCAATCACATTTCTTTTTTTGTCTGAATTGAACAATTTTTACTTTTGAGTTAATATAATTAGCACAAACATTTTGGTTGCCAATAGATGTCCTTAATTGAAACAATACAAACATACATAAATAAATGTTTCAACAGTGTACTTGAACAGTACATGCCAAATGAAAACAATCCATTACAATAACCCAGGAAACAATGAAAGTTGCAGCAATGGACACAAAAAATGTCATTTTTCAGCTTTATTATTATGCAACATTATTTTTTGTTATAAATCTAATGTTCACATTGAATTAAATGTTACTAAAATGTTCAAAAAATTTGTTTCTGACTGAGTCTAAAATCTTAACGTTTAAACCGCATAAGATTGTTACCGTACCGTACTATTCTAAATAACATTGCAGATCACTGTTAACAATAATTTATACACTAGTTAAACATTGTGACAACATTTATTCAATGTAATTTTACAACTGACAACATTCAAACATTCCTACAACCTTCAGAAACATTATTCCAATGTTTTCTTGTTTCCTGGGAAGAAATTATGTTAAAAACTGAATTTTTTTTTATAAAAAAATTATAAAACATTAACAAACACATGGGGAAGAATTTTATTGCATATTTTGATTATTTTCCAGCGACTTGCCTGTCACAGCGCATCAGTTTCAAACCGTGTTAGGCCTCTCTTAAAAACTATGAATAGACACACACAATGGGATAGGAGTAGAGTAGAGAGGGGAAGCCGAAAGGAGGGTGTTGGGGGGGTCGTGAAGGCAGGTTAAGCCCACCTCCTCCTCCTCCCTGACTCCCCCTTCATCATCCGAACCCTCTGGAAGACACAGATGGGCAGCATACACGTCGCATTTCCATTGGTTGCGCGTGCCTGGCACGTGCGCCTCAAAAGGGGAATTGGGCAAAGTGATTTGGGTATGAGGAAGAAAAAAAATGGTGGATGAAATTAATTTTTCATGTATCGTGTATATAAATACGTGTTTTTTATTTGTTGTTGTTATTTTTTTATATTTTTTTGTTTTTGTGAGAAAATTTTGTGAGTTTTTGTGAAATTTGTCAAAATGGCGGATTTTTGTTGTTGTTTTTTTGTCTTTTGTGTTGTTTTTTTGAAGATGTACAATTCCTAAACAGCAAATGTTGTGTTTATTGTAAGTCCCGCGAGTCAATCGATGAGGGTATGGTATGGATTCGGAAAAGGACAACACAAAAGAGAGCAAGCGACTGGAGAGAGTGTGTGTGTGTGTGGGGAAGGAGGGAAATGGAAACAGGGGAATATAGCGAAGGCCCCACTTATATCACTCTCTAACTTTCCTCTCCTCTCTCTTCTCCCTGCCCTCCATATCCCCACACTTCCACACACACACAGAACTGTACACACCCCTTATGTTCGTATAATGAAGTCATGTGTTGGTCAGTTCCGTCCATGACTGCTGACAATCCTGACATGACACTCGAAGAATGATTTTGAACTGTTTTGTTGTGATTTTGGGACTGTTTTTGCGGATTTTGTGATGATTTTGAACAGTTTTTGGGGATTTTTTTTGTGATTTTGAACAGTTTTTGGGGATTTAGTGATGATTTTGAACTGTTTTTGGGCATTTTGAATAATTTTGTGATGATTTTGGGACTGTTTTTGCGGATTTAGTGATGATTTTGAACAGTTTTTGGGGATTTTTTTTGTAATTTTGAAAATTTTTTGGGGATTTTGTGATGATTTTGAACTGTTTTTGGGCATTTTGAATAATTTTGTGATGATTTTGGGACTGTTTTAGCGGATTTAGTGATGATTTTAAACAGTTTTGGGGCTTTTGATTGATTTTGTGATGATTTTGAACAACTTTTACAAGAATTTGAATGATTTTATTGAAGATTTTGCAATTTTGTGAAGATTTTGAACGAGTTTGTGAGGATTTGAACTATTTTTTGAACAAATTTAACGAGTTAGTGACGATTTGAACGATTTTTTGAACAAATTTAACGAGTTAGTGACGATTTGAACGATTTTTTTGAAGAAATTTAACGAGCCCCAAACACGAAATTTTCCATCCATCGACAACACAAAAAAAAAAATCAGCCCAAAAAAATAAATCGACAGTTCTTTAATTTAAAAATCATTTACGATTCCCACGTTAGGTTTATTTTTTCTGCTTGGGTGCTGTTGTAGCCTAAGATTCTATCTGTGATGCTTGCTGCTAGGCAACGACCTAGAAATGCGCAGTGCTATGAATGAGATGTGAAGGTGATGGAAACTTTTTTTTCCTCATTCTCGTTTTTTTCTTCTTCTAAGAATTCGGTTGAGTCAGCTTTGAGAGAGATGATGATAAAAAAAAGGAAGGACAGTTGAGTGTATACTGGGTGTACCGGGGGTACACAAGTCTTGATTTTATGATTTCTTTGAAAGGGAAAAATGATAAATGTAGAGTGAACGGCTTTTCAATTAAGATCCCGTTCATTTCTCTCCTGATGGGAAGTAACAGATGGTCATCATTGCAGGCAGTGGTGCAGGAATATTTAACGGTCGTGCCTTGATCGGAAGTCCACTCGAATGTCATGTTATACCATGCCTAACTTTGCACCTGGTGTGTTTTAGTTATACTGTATACAGAGTTTTATATACCGTACAGGATGTTCCAAAATTATTGACCCAGTTTCAAAAATCAATTTAAAAAAAACTATTGGGTCTACGGTGTTGATTTTTGTTTTAAAATACTCGCCAACTCAAAAACTTTATTTCAAAAAAAATTTCACACTGATAGCTGTCATAGAAAAAAAGTTATTTCATAAAAACTACATGATTTTCAGAACAATATTCAATTTCATTTCATGTTTACTTGTAGTTTTTGTGTGATAACTTTTTTTCTATGGCAGCTATCAGTGTGAAATTTTTTTAGAAATAAACTTTTTGAGTTGGCGAATATTTTAAAACAAAAATCATCACTGTAGAACCAATAGTTTTTTTTTAATTGAATTTTGAAACTGGGTCAATAATTTTGGAACACCCCGCATTTAAATTTTATCGATTTGTATTTATTTTAATTTTCCACTTATAAAATGACGAAATGACATCATAAATATGAAATATTAGACTTTAATACATAGGAAATGGTACAGAGTAGTCACCACATGTTGTTCCATGAAATTAGTCAGTGAATTGGAATTTTAATTCCACTTTGAGTTGTTGCTTGGCATGTAGCCATTATTAATTATTTAAAGTACATACGTACGTATGGAGTTATTATAACGTTCCTTCTTCATCTTCTTGTATTTTTTCCTTTCAAAATTGAGTTTTGACAGTCGCCTCTCTTTGGTTGCTACACGTATACATAGTAAATAAAATTAAATTTAAAACTAATGCATCTTCGAAGCCAGTTTGACATGAATATTCATGTTTTATTTCGGTCGTGTCGTTTCGTTTCCTCCTCCTCCCTGCATCGTTTTCCTAATGAATCTTATAACTGACGAGTGTTTGAAACATTTATTTTAATATCAGAGTGGCAAATAAATCTTTTTTTCATAAACTAAAACTCTCTTTTTATTATTTTCTTCCTTTTTTTACGAGTTCAACGAGGACAAGGTCAGTATGTGTGTGAGTGTGTGAGTGTGTGGTGTGGATTCGACTCAATGTTTTCATTGTGGGTAAAAACCTGCAACTGGCGCAGTTTCTACCAGTTGCAGGTCAATGTCACGAGAAACGGATTTGCCAGATTAAACCAAACCACCAGCCAGCCGCCAACGGTCGATACTGAGTATACAGTTGGGTCTCGTTCGATATTAAACAAAGATAAATTCAATAAAGAAACATTTACAACCACCTAAACTGCTAATTCCACGAGAAAATCCAATTATTCACGACAAAAACACAAAATTCATCTTTTATTGCATATTTACTGTAATAAATAAAAACAGTGAAATGTTTATTTATATTTTTTAAATTTACGTCACCCAATTTCAAATAATTTGATTACAATGGGTTATAACGTATATTTTTAAGTTTTCACGAGTAATGTCAGTCCTTTTAGACCTTAGTAAAGATTTATGCTGTGAAAAACTACGTTCCGAGTCACTGGATGTGATCGGGGCAAAAGTGAACGATGCAACTTTTGCTAGATTTAATTCGTCTAATGATTCATTTTTATCTCCTGCTAAAATATTTTTGATCTTGCACATGTATTTCCATCAGTCACTA
>JAQFZO010003418.1:0-10006 GCA_034695885.1 Geophilus flavus | reverse complement strand
GTCATACCGCCGAAAAAACAAAAATCCTTCACTAAACAACCAAAGGGGGAAAAGGTCCCCTAGAAATAAATAATAAGACCAACCAGGAACCCAACACAAATGGAGAATAAAGGGAGAAAAGTGGGAAAAGAAGCTACTGGAAATAAAAGATCACCAGTCGGCGGCACTGTTGGCATTAGCACCAAGATGCAGCTCGGAGCCTACCACGAAGAGGTAGGGCATGGAAGTTTCTCCCCCCTACAAAGTACCCATGACTTCTCGACACTCTCAAAAGAATGAATTAGACAAGAACAGAAAGAAACTCCCTTGTGATACGAGAGGAGGAATTTAGATAAAGCTGTTCTGGAATCCTGTTTTCTTAAAAAATAAATCTATACCTGTGTATAGAAATACAGGTTCAAAATTTGTAGAGCATTTTGCTTTCTTTACTTTTGAAGAAAGTTGATGTTGGCAAGATCTAATTTGTAGAAGAAGTAATATGTTAATGAGTGATTTTTTTGACTGCCAATTGTAACTAAATAGGTATATTCAAAAACTAGTTCCAGCGAAGATTTCAGTTTGTTTTAACAAAGCCACGCAACTTCCGATAAAGTTTCAATATCACACGTGTGCACGTTGAATTGCGCATTTGTAATATGCTGTAATATATTCTCAATTAGTCTAATCTCAAATATAATTTATTTTTGCAACACAATTGCATAGTAAGTAATACAATTTTAGAAAAAATGATAGCCAAAACATCATCAAAACATCAGATCTCCAGATTAGATTGCAATGACTCATTCACAGATGAAACATGGCAATCAAATCTGGAGACAGCCATCATTTTCATTGGTGATCGGTTATTGCAAAATTTGTTATTTTAGGCATAAAAATACTAAAATATGCTCCCATATCATAAAAACAGCTAAATATGCATGCTTTTTAGAAAACCTTTAAATTATGCAATTATTTGCAATTTAAGTCACATTTTTTAATTGCCCACACCATAATTTGTTGAAATATAGTGAAATTAGTGCAATATGAACCAAAAAAATCAATATGCATTTGCATGAACTTCTGTGTCCTAATTATGATGTATCTAAGTACTCCAAGTAGATGAAGCCTCATCTACAGTCACCATGAATTCACATTTACCAATTGCAAGTTTCGTCGTAAAGCAGTGCCATACTTTCCTTTACTAGAGAATAATGCCATAGTTGCAGTTTCATCTGACGATCCATTTCTAACATCTAAAGACCTTATTAAACGACAGTATTGATTCTGTTCTAGACCAAAACTTTCTGAGGCTAAAGACGGCAAATCTTAATGGCCATATTGCAGCTTGAAAAGACTTATGCAATATCACAGACAACTGACTGGAATTTTCTTTTAATAAATTGCAATGTCAAGTCCAGCAATAGTTGATTGTTCTATGGACTGACAAATGTTCTAAAAAGAAGGCCTTTAAGCAAGAAAAGAGAAAAAAAGCAATAAGAAAGTTACCAGTAGATCATGTTCGTTTCAGCTCCAAGACGCCTCTTGGTGACTACTGATGGGAAAAACCCTGTAAAGGTACTCTAGGGCTTGGAAGTTTTCTCCATCGCAATACAGCGGAATGGAGGCCAGAAAATGGCCATGGACATCCCCCCCCAAAAAAACGAGGGAAGGTTATGTTTTCCAATTCGTATAGAAAATAGTTTGTCAATTTAATAACCTAACGATAACAAGGAAAGAATTATAGTGGGAGAAGACAAATTCCAACACTCCTCCTTAGAAAAAAGTGTTGATTTCAGTCTTCATATGATTATGAGAGCACCAAAATCATGGCCTGCAACTCTCAATTTCCAACACACAAAAAGCAAAACGCCCAAAAAACGCTGAAAGCACAATTAGAAACCAAAACAACAATGGAGACAAGGAAAAGGAAAATGGAATAAGCAAAGAGAGAAGAGAAAAAACCACGCGCATACTCGTTATTTTGGGTCTATTTCTCAATCTATTAATGTGACTATTTAATTTCTTTCTGGATTTTTCCAAATCTTGCAAAGTTTTAAATTTTTGTTCTAATGGTGATATTTTCTTTCCGTTACGGCCACATCAGTTATAGTCTTAGTTTTTCTACCTATTGGGTGAAAAAACTCATATTAATGACAATAAAAAATTTTTTTTCACAAATGTCGCATCAAGTGGCTTAAAATAATATTAAGTCTATTTGATAAAAAAAATCAGGACTGTACTAAATCGTACCTCATCAATCCAAATTTTTTTGTATATTGTCAACAGCATAAACGCCGCAGTTTTAAAACTTGGTCTTACAATATGCACATTGAAATACCTCACATTCTTCGTCATATTTCCGTGCTACGTTATAAAATAAAACAAACCAAAGTGTGTTACGAAAGAAATCTTTGACTGAAAGTGCAACAGGAAATTCTGTTCACAAAAGATGCGAACCAAAAGCAACGAAATAATCATACATAAGCGTATAGCAAACACAGTCATTCACACAGAAATAATCCGAGATGTCAATCGAATCCCAGTTTCAGACATGGCGGCGAACATCACCTTGCGTTTGCAATCCGATGAGCTATGAGCACCAATTTGATCAATTTTTCGTCTTTCCGTGACTTGATTGATTGGTAAAACTTGTTGGCGGTTCATGTTATTAATTTCGCAGACAAAATCCGTAGATAAAAACCACAATTTGCTCATGTCACAGCAGAAACACCCACAACATCAGACGACATTCCTTTCACGTCCGTTCCCGCTCGCTGCTGAACAAAGAAAGAGGAAGAACAAAGGCGCGAGTGAGTGAAGTTCAGAAAAATGTAGTCCTCTTCAGTCACGTGATATAAATAGTTCCCGGTTCCTTATTGATTTCTTGAATTTTGATGAAATGAAATCACAAATAACTTTTGATAATATTAAAAAGTACAGATTATACTTAACATTTCTATGAATTTTATCAGTGTAAATTGTAAAAAATATGAAAATGTCGCCGCCCAGGGATACGGAGGATTGATGACCACATCAAGTATAAAGCGATCTCTGGTGATGAAATTGGCGGTAGCAAAACTACGAATTAATCACAAAAATATGATAAATAAATCAAACAGAATATATATGATGTTAGATTTGGATTTTTATTCTAAAATTTTGATTAAATTTAGAAAATATATTTGAAAACTGAAGACAAGAACATCGGAATGACCGTTTAATTGGTAGATGGAGTCAAGGAAACGGCTAATTTCTGTGTGCGTTTGGTTCATGTTTGTAGTTTTAGAATTTTTTTTAACGAATTTTATTTTAAACTAGGTGAAAAATTTAAAAAAAATTATTAAAACGTAATATAAATAAAAAAGTAAATATAAAAGAAATATGGAGGCAAAGGCACTTTTCTTCAGATTTTTTTATTATTCTCTGGGTTATCTGGAATTTTTCTTGACCATCACAGATTAACTTTCTCAGCCAATGTTTGTTATTCCTTTTTGCTTTTTCCCGCCATAATTACAACTCTGTGAAACGACACGAGACACACGAAGGCGACCTTTTTCTGATTTGAGTAAGACTTTAAAAAGGAAAACCTTGTTTCTTGTGTATAAACAGAAACGAAAGTTCAAAATTCGTATCCATTCTTTCTTGTACGTGTAGAATCACGATACTCTTCAGTAATCAGTACCACACCTTTAAAGTAATTTTGGCAATATTATAGAAAGAACTATTTACAGAAAATCAAATGCTTAACACATGCATAACTAAAAGGAAATTAAAAAAAACTTTTTGTTAAACATTAAACAGAAAAAATAAATTTATTAGAAATTATTTTATTCCAATTGAACTTCTTGGAATAGTCTCCGTGAAAAATTAATGGAAAAAAATCAGTACGGTAGTTAATAGTTAATGTTAAATAACATACAATTTTGTAAGTGGGCAGAAGCACTATATTGGAAAAAATAATCTACTTCATCAGTTAACAATAAATCCAAATTATTCACAAGAACATAACTTTCTACCCTTTCCCACTTCTCTGGTGTAATCTCATGACACTGATTCACACTTAACGTTTTTAATAAAATATGCGATTTTATCAACTCCAGTCACTCATTGACACCAAAAGACATGAAGTCAGGTCAATCGTCTAAGCAAATTCTTTCTGAGAAACAAAGCAACGACATCTATTGTACATTCGTACAGCTTCAATTCCTGCAAGCCACTTGCAGCTTCGAATATCGCCAAATACTCCGCATGCGAATGGGTAATATCACGAAAGAAGTCGCAATTCTAGTAAACATCAGGATCTATCAATGCCACCAGACAAATCTATGGTTATACAGTATTCCGGCAAAAAGAGAAGATCAAACACTCCAAAACTGGACGAGTAAAGATTTGGTTGAATTTCATGGTGGAAGAATCTCAACCGTAATTGGGACAATGTTTTTATCGCTTTCCGTAACGTGGGACCATCGATTAATTTTTTAAAACTTACATTAACAAGTTGTGGTTGATTGATACGCAGACTTCAAAATTTAGGAAACACTCTTCCAACGTCGAAGCCTATGACGGCGTCATAAACCAACTTTTCCAGCTGGAATTCGGATGAATCGTTGTCCGATTCGTCGATATAAAGTTGGATGAGAAGTAATTCCTCGAATACCGGTACCTATTCAAATTCTTTGCACAAACTCACGTCGAGTTGCAATAACTTCCTATTTCTGCCATCGTGCCGAATGTTGGGAGGGCGACACAGTAAATTGGCCATAGATGTCACTGAAAAAGACATTGCTGAGAGATTCAAATTTCTGATGGATTTGCATACGTTGCTTATGTGGTCAAATAAAAACGTTTGCGGTCATGCCTATTCGAAAATTGGAAAGCCAGTCCAAATGCATCGGATGGCGGTTGATGAAGTGTTGGCGGCGAAAAGTTTGTTTTTGAGATCGAGTTCGGCTTTGCGTTTGTAGATTTCGTTGATCAATTGGTGTGGAAGACGTGATGTCGTTGAAGCTGTTGGCAATTTCTTGACGGCATACGGGTTTGTAGCAATACTGGATAATTTCCCTCGACGTTATCCATTCTTTAACTTCCTGGAGAGAAAAAGAAGTTGATTTTATATCGATTATGTTGCCAAAGTTGGGAGTAATTTGGTTTTATTGGAACAACAGTTGGACGACGAAATTTACTGAAATCACGCGATCGATCGTCGTGTTGGATTTACACTCGAGTCTGAAGTTGACGTCCGATCGATCGGTTTGTCATGTCCCGTGGTGTTGGAGGTTTTGATTTGAAACTGACTTAGTGCATCGTTATTAACGTAATATTGCAACCGGACAGTATAAAAATTTGGAAATCGGTTTTGTTCGAGATCGAGGTGACCGAAGAAGTTTTTGCAAGTTTGAATTTTCGTTGTTTGGAAAAATTGAGTGTCAATTCAGTTGCGTCGTTTACCTGTGGATCGGTCACACGGTTGGTTTCGTGTAATCTGTTGTATAAAATTTAAATTGAGAATCAATATCAAAGAGTGCGATTCGGTTTCGATGCATTCGATATTTCGGATATTAACTAGGAAGAATACGTTGAAGTATTTATCGCTGATCTCATTGCGTCGGGATGAATGACTTTAAGCTAGAGTTGATGCAAACGTATATGAAGCGATATAATTTGGATTTAAAAATTAATTGGGCTTAACCAAACTTAATTTAGTGTTAGTCAACATTTTCTGAACGTACAATCAATTTCCTGTCCTTTAAGAATTTTTTTCTCTTCTGCTTTTAAGTATTTCAATAAATTTCCCTTTACCACACCACATGTTGGTAAAGATACCAAATTAGTGTGTAATTTATTTCATGCGACAATCGTTTCATTATCATTGGTGCGGTAGAATAGATAACAGACAAAGTGACGTACGGTATCGTTATCTATTTATCTTCAGCCAATCGCATCCACGTTTCGCAATCAAAACATAACTAACGGCGCTACGTTACGCGACGACGCTAGGTGGCGGTTATTAGATCAAACGTTCGTCACGCAAGTTTGGATCGCTCGAACCAATTTTTACTCGACAATTTATCGAACTTATTTCACCTGAAACGAGAAAATGCAAACGAGAATTCCTTCAGATTGGTTGAAATGTCCGTCGCATTCGAATCACCTCATCGCCAACAAATTTTTCGTATTTAAAACACCGTTGGATTCGAGACACAACAGAGAAGTATCCCTAGAATCCATGTTCACACCATCCATGGTATACAAATCACAGAAACTCGACTTGTGGATCGATTTGACCGACACCGGCAGCCGGTACTACGACAAAACATCGATCGAATCACGCGGAATCGCCTACGTCAATCTCCGATGCACCGACAACCAAGAAAAACACCCGAACGACGACCGAGTGAATAAATTCATCGAAACGTGTCACAATTTCATCTCGAAAAACCCAAACGTAGTCATCGGGGTACATTGTACGTACGGATTCAACACATCCGGGTTTCTCATCGTCAGATTCCTGGTCGATTATCTCAGTTGGAACGTGGAAAACGCAATTCGAACCTTTGCTACGGCCCGACCACCCGGGATTTACGACAAAAATCACCTCGACGCTTTGATCTCTCGATATCGAATTACAATCGACATAACTCGACCCGTGTTCCCCGACTGGTGCAACGAAAAATATAAAAAAATCGTGGGATTAAACGGCGTAGAACTCGTTACCAATGAAGTAAAACAACATAGAATTCGAGAGAGATGTCGGGCGATGTGTGATTGGAAGGGATCGGGATTTCCCGGTCTTCAACCGGTGTCTGTTGCCGACACGCAATTCTTTCGGGAGAAACCATACAGGGTCAGTTGGAAAGCGGACGGTACGAGGTATTTGATGCTGATCGATGGAGAGAACGAGACTTTCTTGATCGACCGTGAAAATAACGTTCATCACGTTCGGAATATTCGTTTTCCGTGTAGTTCGTCTCCTGACCGACACGTCGGCGGGACTTTATTAGACGGGGAAATGGTCGTCGATAAATTGAACGGAAAGATTTACAATAATTTTCTCGTTTTTGACATTATAAACTTCGAGTCGACTACGAGCAGTAATTTCGACGAAAGAAGATTTTGCATAACCAGGGAAATTATCGAACCGCGAAGAAAGATCGACAAGAGTAAAGAACCGTTCGGGGTCAAGCACAAGGAATTCTGGGACGTTTCGTTCGCTAGGAAATTGCTGGACCCGAAATTCACCAAGCAATTGACGCACGGATTCGACGGTTTGGTGTTTCAACCCGCCCAGATGAATTACTCCGGAGGCCGGAATAGAGAAACGTTCAAATGGAAACCGCCGTCGATAAATTCTATCGATTTTCGGTTGAGGATCGACGAAAAGAGTTATCGAAGCCATCGTTGGGGGAAGTTGATGGTCGGACGGTCGACTCCGTTTGCGAGCATCGCACTGACACCGGAGTTGAGGGAATTGGACGACAAGATCGTCGAGTGTAGATTCGAAAACCGGGAGTGGGTGTTCGTACGAGAGAGAACTGACAAGTCGTTTCCGAATAGCACGCACACGGCTGAAGCTGTTTACGAGACGATTAAAAATCCGGTGACTGAAAAACAACTGTTGGATGATATCGACCGTTACAGATGGAGAGAAGATCGTGAAAAACTAGCCTTTCCCCCAAAAGAGAGCTCTACAAATGGACACAACAGAACACGACCGCCATCGAAACGGAACAGAAGCAAATCTCCTATCAATAGAAGCGGCAATAAGAAGCAGAGGACTGAAGTCGAGGAAACTATACCAAAAATGACATTGCCTACGGACGTAAACAAAGACCAGAAGAAACTTGAAATAGGGAAAATTAATGAAATTGTCAGCCTTCCAAAGAATATCGACCAAGAGCGAGCAATTCCAACATTGACAATCCCTGAGGAAGAGACCAAAGACCAGAAACAAGAACGCGAAACGATAAAAACTGAAAACATCGTCAACCCTTCGAAAATTGAAGAGAATTTTCCAGTAGAAAATGTCGCAATGGAGGTGGTACAGCAAACGATCCCAATGTTGACGGGACCACCTGAGAAAGTGACCAAAGACCAGAAACAACAACTCGAAACGATAAAAACTGAAGAAATCGTCAACCAGTCGAAAATTGAAGAGAATTCTCCACTGGAAAATGTCGCAATGGAAGTTGTACAGCAAACGATCCCAATGTTGACGGGACCTGAGAAAATGACCAAAGACCACGAACAACTACTCAAAACGATAAATACTAAAAAAATCGCCAACATTCCAAAAATTGAAAAGAATTCTCCAGTAATCAATGACTCCGAATTCGTAACTAAACCCCCAACGCGTGATTGTTGTCCTTCTTGTAACGATCGGAACATTCCATCACCGATCTCTCCGTCGGCCGAAGACATTTTGACCAGAGAAGAAAAACTGAAAACAGTCAACAGAGCAGCGATCGGTACTCAAGATCTGTGGGTCGAATTTCCTTATGCATTATCACGAAAGGAGATGACGATAATATCGGGAAACAAGTGGTTGACTAACGGGATCATGAACTGCGTGAAGTTATTACTGAGGAAGCAATTTCCCACCGTCAACGGACTCGTCAATCTGGATTTATTCGGTTACGCTAAAAATCCACTCGCACTTCCGTTCGTCATCTACGATTTGCCTTCGACTGGGACTTTCGTGCAAATTTACAACACCGGAGACCATTTCGTCACTGTCGGTGGGTCGTTTTCTGACAAGGAAATCACGCTGGACGTTTACGATAGTTTGAACATTCCCGGTGTTTGCAAGAAATTAATTTCCCTCGTCAGTAGTCAGTTCAAGAAAAAGTGTGGTTCCGGTGTGTTGAAGTTACGGAAAGTCGAAGTCACCAGACAGCAAGGCGGAGACTGCGGCGTACACGCAATCGCCAATGCCTTGGCGGCATGTCGAGGGATCGATCCGGGCTCGGTTTTGTTTGATCATTCGAAAATGAGAGGTCATTTGCTGAAATGTTTAGAGGAAGGGCAGCTTGCTCCGTTTCCCGTAACTCGAGAGGATTTGGAGGTTAAGACATTGATGATGGCGGAAGAAAAAATAGTTTTCTGTTCTTGTCGAAAGGATTATGCGGGGAGCAAAATGATACAATGTTGTAAATGTTTCGAATGGTTTCATATTGAATGTTTAAGGAGGTTTAATGAGTACTCGGTGGAGCCTTGGTATTGCGAGGAAAGATGTTGCAAAAGGTTTATTGAAATAATAAAAATATGTGATTAAATACTTCATTCTTTTTTTGGATTCTTTCTGAAGTCAGGATAAAATTGTCGAGACCGACGGGCTTAGGTTCCCAACAACAGTATAGGTCTATATACGGAAAATAAATAGAATAAAGAGTAAAAATTTCATTTTTTGACTTTAATCCTGTTTTTCTGATAATTAATCCACTTTAAGAATATGAAGTAATTTATAGCATACTCTACTGACAAATTCATTACCAAATGAAAAAGGTGGGGGTGGAAAATGTGGGACACTTGTCAGATTTGTTAACGACTCGTAGGCAGGTTGAATATGCTATGAGTAAAGAAAAGGAAACCAGTATTGATCCTCTCTTATCAGTGTTAGAAGTACAGCAGACAGACCCTTTTATTCAGAAAATATGTTTTGCACATGGGAATGGATTGCACGTTATTCTGGCTACAGACCAGCAATTGTTAGATTTGGCATGATTTTGTTGTGTTGGAGACGGGGATATTTGTAGCATTCTTAGTTTCGATGTTACCTTCAATCTTGGGGAATTCTTTTTGCTGGTGACATGTTATCAAAACACAATCTTAACTCAAAAGTCTGGTGTTTCACCAGTAATGACAGGTCCTATGAGGCAGCGACGACGAGGTAGCGTTAGTGAACACTTTAAAGGGATAGTGCAACGAAAATCATAATTTTGGAGTTAACACTGTAGATGAACTAGTAAATGACAATAATTATGCCTAGTTATAATTTTATGACTCACTGCAAGCTTGAAAATTAGTTATA
>JAQFZO010003417.1:0-10011 GCA_034695885.1 Geophilus flavus | reverse complement strand
AATGGAGTGGAAACGTGTTTTCTCATTGTTGAACATTAATTAAAAAATCTTAGTTGATTTTTAATTATTATCGAGCGTAACAATTGAAAAACGGTTTTATAGTCTCGTCGAAAGACCGGTAACGAACTTAAAACGAGTGTTTTTAGGCTGAAACGCCCGAAAAAAAAACAAAAACAATTTTCCCGTTTTAAATTAGCCTAAAACGGCCTTTAAAACGTTTAATTACACGCATTTTAAGAATGAAAAACAAGTTTTCCGTTCTAAATAGTCTAAAACGACCTTTAAAACGATTAATTCAAGATTAAAAACAAAGTTTTTAAAAAAAAACTTAACAGGTGTTTTAAAATCCCGAAAACTCTTGGAAAAAAAATCAACAAAAACGGCTCATTCGTTTCAACCACTTAAAACCCTTACAAAAAAATTTTGATCATTTTTTGATAATAATGATTACTAAATAAAAATATGTTGTTTAATCATATTTTGGTCATTTATTTTGGTCATATGATCACTTTTGCTCTTAAAGTGATTAAAATTAATAAAAAAATGATCAAAAAATGACTAAAAGTACTTTCAAATGTTGATGATTTTTTAATCACGTGTGTGAGCATAAATAAATCATCATATTAACAAAATATTACTAATTTCATCACTATAATCTAGAACACTTATTTATTTGATTTTGTGTTTGGGTATGAGTAAAAAATGATTAAAAAGTTGAGTATGCTTTAAAATGCTTTAATAACTTCCCAAAAAAAGAATAATACAAGAAATGAGTTACATGCCAAAAAAAATACAAATAAAAAGAAATGAGTAACAATATTGCACACAAAAAATACAAATAAAAAGAAATGAGTAATAATAATATTGACCAAAAATTATATATTAAAAAAAAAAATGCCCATGCCTATTCAGTTTCACTGCTGTCCTCAGATAATTCGTCAGTTCCCTCGGCAGGATCTGAATATTCGTCATCCAAAACCTCATTGGCCACTTTTTTCTTTTTTTTGCAAGCAAATCTTGCAATCGAGCATTTCCTGTTTATAACAGCATTGAATTTCTTCTCATCAAAATCAGCCAGATCTTCTTTAGGACAATGTTTTTTCACAAAAACTGAAAAAAATACCTAATTATTATAATTATGTTTTTGAAAAATGTAAATATATTTATTACCAAGAATTGCGTCCTTTACATTGGAAGGCAAAGCAGGTGATCTCTTTGTGCCACGGGCAGAAAACGTTTTCAGTGTTGTGTCCGGGAATAACATCGACAGAGCCATTCGTACAACTTTTTCTGGTCTTGATAAATTGCTGGTTAACACCAAAAGTGACTTTTTTGCGGCTGACAGAAATATCCCGCTTCCTTTTACCAATTCTTCCTGAAATATTAATAAGTATATAGTCTCTATAAGTTACAAATACAAAATTAATTTACTTACAGTGGTCACAGTTTTAGGGATTTCAGTCTGAAACTTTAAAAAGGGGAAAATTTATAGAAAGATGTATACATGCAATATATAAAATTGTAAATTATATTTAGTACAAACTTTGATGTTATATTCTGGGATTGGCGTCTCTACTTGACAGTTGAAAGCTTGACTTAGAAAATTCAAGAAGTTGACTTTGCTTGGAGTCACTACAAGTAATAATAATTACAAAGTTTGAGAACTGTATAGTATTAACAACAAGAGACTTTGCATGAATCTATTTTCTACTTGAAGCCAAATCGTATTATTGGGTGTTTTCTGAATCCTTTCATCGTGGCGAGTTCAAAAATCTAAGTTTTGGCCTCCGAAAATGTGCGTAATGCCACAAAAATGTTAAATAAAGCTTACAATTGTAATTTTCATGTCTTTGCGCATATTTCTAGAAACCGCGACCTTGATTTTCGGACTCACCACGATGAGAGCTTTCAGAAAACACCCAACATCATATGAATCAGCTTCAAGTAGAATTGAACTTAAAATTTCTACAGATACTAATATTTACATACTTATTGCCATAATCTTCTTAAATCTTTCACAAGAGTCACAAGTGGCCTGTTTGGATTTGTAGAGTACAAATTATAATATTTTCTATAGAAATTTTTTTTATTTCCAAACATTTACCTCTTTGGCTTCATCTGATGGCTTAGTGCTTGAGCTGGAAGGTTTATTCAGCTGTTTCTAAATGTAATGAAATATAAAAAATGTAATTAAAATGTTTTAAGTATTTATATATTAACATTTGAGCTTAAATTTGAGAAGAAATTACCCAATTATCTTTGTTTTACTTTCAATCATGTTAATATTTAAGAAATTTACTATAAAACCTTTGTAATTCTACCTTAGAGTGGGATGACGAGTTCTCTGTGCTAGCTGTTTTTTTTTTATCTGATGGTTCCTTGGTTGATGTGTTTACCTGCATGATTATAGACACAAACAAGTATAAATTTCTATTTTTTATCCAAATAATATAGGTACTGATTCTATAATACCATTGAAGATCCAATTTGTTTGCCTTTGTTTGTTTTTGGTGTTGCCTCCTGCTGAGATGGATTCTAAAAATATTTAAAATTTAAAATGTAGAAAATATAATCTGAAATTAAATAAATTCACACCTTTTTATAAACTGGTTCCAGTTTAGCTAATTTTTCTTTGCTTGCACTAAATTCCATCGATTTCCTTTCAGATGATTTCTGTTTGTTGTTTCTGAGTTCTTTTAACTGTGAGTTAATCCTATAGTCAGCTGCATCACGGCCATCACCACTAACATCAAAATCCGCCAAGTGTAGTGGCCGACTGGCCTTCCGTTTTGAAGTCTTGCTAATGTCGTTGTTATTGTCCTTCATTTCCTTCGACACATTACCTACATATTACAATATTTGATATTAAAAGTTTAAATCGATGTAGATATATGTATAAACTCACCTTTTTTAGACATTTCTTAGCTGTGTTTTGTTCCGCGAGCCATTAAATCACGGCCCCCCCTTTATTATCACGGCCTACTGGTTATATAATCATGGCCTACCAACTTGTTATAATCACGGCCCACCAATCAACAATATATGCATATATGCACATATGCACATGGCCCATCAATTAATAGCACAGCTTCCTTTTTACATACATACGTGGGCTATGCTATTATGGCAGTTAGCGGGATCGATAGGCCTTGATAGTTGATAACTCGGTTGATAACCTCATTTATGTGAAAATGGCACCAAAAAAAAAGAACTGGAAGTGCTAAACGACTGAGAACAGAGGATCCATGCTCCCGGGCTACAAAATCAAAATTATTACATTTAGCCCAACAGAAAGCAGTTGCTGAAACAAGTAAGAATAATAAATTTTAATGGCTGTGTTAAAAATGCATTGGTTTACATGAATTTTTTGAGGATTTTTTTTTGGATTATTACGTGAATTTGCAAGGATTCTACGTGAATTTGCAAGGATTTATTTAGGTTCTTTGTGAATTTGCTTGGATTTATTTAGGTTCTTTGTGAATTTGCTTGGATTTATTTGGATGTTTGTGATTTACTACATAAATTTATTGTGTTTTATATATACAAATATATTGTATATGGATTTACTGGATTCTATTTTTTTAATCTTTTGGGTACCTTATTGGGTCTCTTTATGGGATTCAGCCAGAGTTTACCCAGATGTCACAACCCACTAGTGACCCTCTAGGCTGGAATCGTATGGTCAAGTGACTTTTCAGGTAGTGCCATCTGACTAATTCCTGTCATATTATTTTTTGCAATAAAAAAACTGAAGATAATCTTCAAAAATTTTGCAGTTATTTGATCAATTTTTTAAAAATTCTGTATAACTTCTGTAATTTTTTAAAACATTTTACATATTTTGCATGTATAAGTTAGTAATTTTCAAAAAATATACAAAAGTTGTACAGAAATTTGTATACAGAATTTTAAAATAGTGGCCAAATAACAGCAAAATTTTTGAAGATTATCTTTTGTTTTTTTGTTTTTTTTTGCAAAAAATCTGCAGTTATTTTTAGTTGAGAGCCTACCCAAAGTTTTAACACAGCCAATTTGAATACTTTAGGAAATATTCAAGCCATAAGAAAATGCAAATTTTTTTCATCAAGTAGTTAAAAATAATTATAATTTTCCTCTCTAGAACTGATATTTTCATCTGATGATTCCAATGACAGTTCTAAAGCTTCATCTGATGTTAGTCCAAAGCAAGAATCAAGCTGCACTTATGAAGGTATATAATGTTTAATAGATTTTCAAAAATAATTTAATATATATTTTAAATTTTATTTTTTGATAGGAGATGGTTTGGATTCCCAAACAGCTAGTAGTTCTAGGGATGGTATGATGCTGAGTTCTGGTAACTATATATTGTTTTGTGATTTTTCTTAAAATAATTAAATAATGAGAAAAAAATGCATAAATTGTAGATCTTGGTTGTGATGAAACCTCCAGCACCATAGAAGATTTTGATGAAAATAGATTTGACGACATGCAAGATAAATCTGATAATGAAAACTATTTGTACTCGAGTGACAACTTGGAATGTGATAGCGATTCATCACTGGATGCCCTCCCATCACTTGAAGAGTCCATGCAAAAAAATGATGCAGAGTTATATCAAGGAGCTGATATAACATTGGGAGAGAGCATGCTGGCAATCCTTTTGTTTGTCTTGCGTCATTCATTAACAGGAGAGTGTCTTGGTGACCTATTAGTGTTAATTTCTGTACACTGTAAAGTACCTAATATTTTGCCAACTACACTTTATTTCTTTAGAAAGTATTTCAAAGATATTAGACATCCACTTGTGTTTCATTATTATTGCGGATTTTGCTATAATCTTATTGATAGCAGTGAAGAAAGTTGTAATATTTGTCATTCTGATTCTACAAAAGAAAAACTACATTTTATAGAAATTCCTATAATATCACAATTGCAATCTATGTTTAAAAGGCCAAATTTTTATCATAAATTGCAACATAGATTCACAAGGGCTAAAAAATGTCAATCTAATATTGATGATATTTATGATGGTAATCTCTATAAGAACTTATATAATGATAATGGGGTTTTATTAAATGAAAACAACATTTCATTAACTTGGTATACAGATGGGATATCTATATTTAAGTCATCGAATTTTTCTATTTGGCCGATTTATTTTGTGATTAATGAACTCTCTTATAAAGAAAGATTTTTACAAGAAAACACATTGGTAGCAGGTATTTGGTTTGGAAGTAAACCTGTTATGAATTGTTTTTTATTTCCTTATCATAATGCATTTAAACAACTAGCTGAGGGCATTCAAGTAACAACTGATGGTGGTAATGAAATAAATGTCAAAGGTATTTTGATTTCTGGTACATGTGATTTGCCAGCTAAGGCCTTAGTACTGGGAATGATGCAATTTAATGGCTTCTATGGTTGTCTCTACTGCAAGCAAAAAGGTGAAAGTGTTCAAACTGGAGATAAAACTAAAACTGGACAAAACAGCAGAACTCATGTCTATCCATATGAAAAAATTGATAATATGAAACGAAGTCATGAAGAAGTAGTACAATTTGGGAGTGAAGCAACAGATAACAACCCTGTATTTGGCATAAAACATCAAACTGTTTTAACTAGTGTAATGAATGATGTAGTAAATGGAACAGCTGTGGATGTTATGCATGGAGTCTTTTTAGGGGTTGTAAGAAAACTATTACATTTATGGACAGATCAAAAGTTTTCAAAATTGCCATTTTCTGTATCATCATTTGTGAAATTAATAGATAATAGGTTAGCTGCAATTTCACCTCCTAGTTTCATCCAAAGAGTCCCACGTTCCATTTCAGATCATTTGAACTATTGGAAAGCTGCAGAGTTTAAAAATTGGTTTTTTTACTATTCGTTGCCTATTTTATTTGGAGTATTAAACAATGAATGTTTTAATCATTATGTAACACTGGTTAATTCAGTTGCTTTATTGTGTCAGGAAAGTATTCCCTTATCCGATGTATACAATGCAAATGATTTGTTACAGAAATTTGTAAAAAACTTTCAGAAAATATATGGTAAACAGTTTATGTCAGCTAACATTCATCAATTACTACATTTGTCTGATTGTGTACTTAACTTGGGACCATTGTGGACTTCAACATGTTTTAAGTTTGAATCTTTGAATGGCTCACTAGTAAAATTAATTCATGGTACTCAACATGTTTCACTGCAAATTGCAAATGCAGTTGGTATTTTGTCAAATGTGCCCTCTTTAATTAGTGAAATGCATGATTTTAGTGCACCAATTAATGCTTTTTGTCAAGCCATGTTGCATCATGGTCATGATAAAAAAATAGGTGATGTCATTTCTCCTACAGAACAAGTTATTGGTACTTTAAAACTTATGACTACTATGTCTTCACCTTTTACACTTGCCTTATCAAATTATTTAACATGTAAAATTGGAATTTGTTATTCTTTCTTACGGTTTCAAAAATCTGGGATTGTAATTCACTCCACAGCATATAGTCGCATTGGTAAAAGAATTTCAAATGTTGTGCTTTTTGAAGAACAAAATGAGAAGAAGTTTGGTGAGGTTCAAATTTTTATCAAACATCATTCTGTCTGTGATGACGAGTGCCCTCACTGTGAAAATAATACCATATATCTGGCTGTTATTAAGCAGTTTGAAGTTGTACCTTTTCATAATTTGTTTTACTTGCTTCATGTCGAAAATGTTATTGATAATTATATTGCAATTAATGTGAAACAAATAATTTCCTTATGTTTTAGAATTGAAGTTGATAATCATTTGTTCTTAGCATCACCTGTTAATAAAGTAGAAGATGAATAAATTACTTATTAAAGATTTTGGTAATATGGTTCATAAGTTTTCTGTGAAAGTTGTAATTAAATTTGATTTAATCATTAAGTTACCACAAAATGAATAAAATTGACATTTCATAAATCAGATTTGCTTATTTTTTAATCATTTCAGTTTGTAACCAACAATTTTAGTCACTGAGTTACCACAAAATGACTAAAATTGACATTTTATAATTCAGCTTTACTTATTTTTTAATCATATCAGTTATTAATCATCAATTTCAGTCACTGAGTTACCATAAAATGATGATAAATCACACAAAGCCATTCCTTTTAATCATTAATTGCTTACTTTTTAATCATGTGCATAAATAATATAGGAATAAAAACAATAAAAATATAATGTGAGCAACTTATTATTATAAAAGAACCAAAATATTAAAAAATGACTAAAAACTGACCAAAAAATGATCAATTATTTTTGTAAGGGACAGTAGGGAGTTTGCGTAAGGCCTACTTATAGCAACTTATAAATTTATACTTATAACTTATAACTTATGCTAACTGATTTTAATGGCTTATAAGTTATAAGTTATTTGTATAAATTTATAAGTTGCTATATGTGTGCCTTATGCACTCTCTATTACGTGAGTGATTTTTATTCTACATTTTTATTTCATTATGCAGCATGTGGATTTTTGTGCAGCATAGTTTCCCACACTCCTCCCGTGATCTTGTTTTGTAGTTTACCGAATAAAATGAATATTTATTTAGAGCCAATGATGTCTCATTTCTTGAAGTTATGTGTAATGGCCTGTAAAAGTTATCACGAGGCAATATTATTGTAATTTAACTACAGCATGTTCAGTACCCTATTAAAATCTGAAATCCGTAGAAATCTATACATAGCCCATTAAAAACACAGATATCAGCACAATTTTAACAAATACAGATCACACTCCACTACATTTTCAAATTCCCGGAGATTTTATTCACAAATTTCTCTTATAAAAATGATACTTTTTGTAAGTAATCTTTGATATTTCAATTACATTATTTATGACTGCAGATACTGTATAGAAACTTCTGCTGGTCGTTCTTCTGTCAAACATCCTGAGTGTTAATGGTGCAAAACCCAGGGACAAGCCCCCAAAACTACACGTAAAGTACAGCAATGCGGAGTTAAAGACAATGATAGGTACTATTAATGTGAGTTGCAATTTCATTTTCTCTTATGTCTATCCATTTTAATTTTTTAAACATTTCAGTTGTGACAATCCAGGCATCACCTGTATGCAAATGTGAATTCAATTCTTTTATTTATTGATGTGAAACATCTTGTAAGAAAAAATCTGGAAAAAAAATGTCACAACAGTGTCCCGGAAATGATGTCACAATGAGTACCGTACATTAACAATATTTGTTTAAGAATGAAGTTAAGGCGACTTTTCATCAAAAATTTTTATTAGGATTTTTGATTATTGAAAGTAAAATGGCGCATTGTAAAAAAACAATGCAAATTTTAATTGTTTTCACAGAATTTAAATTACAATGATGTTTTCCCCAGTTACTAAAAAGAGAAGTCGTCATAGCGAAATTTTGGAATGCTGTTTTTCTTATTTTAACCAACATTTCTGGTAGAAATATAGGTTTTCACAATTTAACTTAAAATGTCATGAAAAATGTCACGATCATGACATAAATATTAACATATTGGACCAAAAGAGTTGATTTTATTTGGGTCTCATGAAAACCTGGGGTATTATTGGCGTGTCCTATTGGCGTACTCCATTGGGTATCCCAAAAATCAAAAATTAAAAACAAAAATTAAAAAAAATTAAAAAAAAGTTTGCCTTTTTGAGTTTGACCCTTCTTGTGCCAGGAATCCTCATGTGAAATTGACTTTTGAAAATAATAGCTAGCCCATTTGATGTCAGCAAAGGACAGTGCCGTTTTAAAACACTCCAAATATTGTACAAAAACACTCTAAAGATGTTTCACATAAAACAATGTCCACCCGTACACTACACACACTTTTTTTTAAAAAATAATTATTTCACTTTTTGACCCTAGTTTAGACGATTCCGATCCTGAAGAGAAGAAAAAATATGCTCACCAGGCTGAACTGTATGTAAATAAAACGCAGTATCAAATTATTAAATATTTTTAAAAACTTTTAATTTCCTTGCAGATGTTACCACTATGAAAGATCTTTGTGTTAATAAGCATGACGTGTAGTTATGAAATGTGGAGTATATCTACATTAGAATATTAATTTACATTCAGTTTTGTTTTAATTTCATTCTATTTTTTACAGAGGGCATGCAATAGGCCGGATGCACTATTATTGTCAAATGAGTAAAACTAACCGGTGTGTTTTAATCATGGATTCAGATTGAGTGTTTTTGTTTTTTGCTAATTACTATTTCGTATTTTTTAGTTATTGCCCAAACCCGCTCGATGACATTAAGCCAAAATAATGTGATTTTAAAAATTAATTATCAAAATTAAAAAACTAAAGTTAATGAAAAGTTAGTTTTGTGCAGTGATTTTTTCATTCAATGATTCTGCAAAGTACATGAGAAACTGATGAAGGACTAATGCAAAGAATGTTTTGGAATTTGATGTCGTAACTGACCTCTTTATTTCCACTTACAGTTAGAGTACGGTAGGCCCGAGTTCATTTATCATCTCGGATTTGATTTTATACATGTCCCGAATTTTCTAGAACCTGGGCAGCAGAGCGTCGGGATATATTCTGTTTTTTTATTGGGACCCGTCATCGGACACTCTATCATTATGTTTACATGATAGATTTTTTTGAGGATTGTCCTGTAAAACAACAATAAACAACATACACAACAATTGTTAAAAACAAGATAATCTTCTGTTTACGAATCCAACACGCATTCATATGCCTAAAGTCATAAGTCATGTACAAGTATAACTGATGGACGTCTGATTTATGACTTTGTCTGATAATCAAATGAAACTCTGGTTCTTAGGGATGTTAATCGGATGATTTATGGATGTTCAAGTGTACCGTACTACGTCCTCAACAGAACAAAGTTTCATTTGTATCGGACGTAACTTCGGGAGAAGGATTGACTCTGAGGGCTGGGCCGGTCGGGCTGAGGTCCGAAGCGGATACCCCAATGCGCACAGTCACGTCAATATTACGTCGGTGCTTGGAATTGCAGTAACGTCCGCAACGTCGTAATTATGGCT
>JAQFZO010003416.1:0-10012 GCA_034695885.1 Geophilus flavus | reverse complement strand
CCCTTTAAAAAACATTAGAGATGGTTCACAAAGCTATTTACACACAAACACGGTTTAAGGGCGATTTTGTGTGTAAAAATAAAATAATAGAAGAATGAAATAGATTCGGAACGAGTAAATTTAGTTTGTACTCTCATTGAAAATAAATAAATATACCTAAAAAGGTAGTAAAAAGGTATATTACTATGTATAAATGAAGTTTTCAGGAGAAAGATATAAATAAACCATAAAATACCCTTTTATGAGGTATTTTGATGAGAGGTACAATAGTTAATACCTCACTCAATTATACCCTTAGGTATTCTTTCTAAACTCTATGGTAGATGTGAAATTCCTCGAGGTACTAACCTTAAGGTATTGACACTCTACACTGTTATGGCAATACCTCATACAGTAGGTGTTAATAAATACTCAATTGGCAGTTGTTTATACCATTTTACGCCTTTTATTTTTTCAGTGCTCGGTTACACATATCATTTACACAGACTACAGTAGCACTATCATTTTTTCAATCGATCTAACTTTAGTCTTCCATTTTATTTCAGTTACTTACCCACAAAATCGCCCTTAAACCGTGTTTGTGTGTAAATAGCTTTGTGAACCATCTCTAATGTTTTTTAAAGGGGTTCCACAATGTTGTATGGAATATAAAAGGGTTCCATGACTAAATTAAATTGTGAAACATTGCATTACATCATCATAACTAGAAGAAATGAAACTACACAATTTTTTTTTATTGGTTTTTGCTGGTGAAAGCATTGTGATGCAGCAAACTGCTTAGATATCTCATCCAGGCACACAAATAGAAATGCATTAAGTCTACAGTATAGCAATAACGCATTAAAAAACATTTTACTGAAGAAAGAGTGCAGGAAGAATGCTGCACGTACACAACGTACAGAAACGAGTGCACCGGTAACTACATCAAAGGAGCTAAGGGGGCCCGTCCGGTTACGTTACAGGCTTTAAATTTTGTGTTGATCGATTTCTCGGTATTTAAGTGGCGTTCACATGCAGAAACGAACGCACCGGAAGTAGCCTGGCAAAATTGCCGTGCCAGATCACAATCTTTTTATTTTTTATTTTAGTAATTTTTTACGGTATTATTTTACGTGCGTTTAATGTGAATTAAAGAGTTTGATATAGATCTGTTCGGTTTGTGTTATTTGAACCCAAAAAAATATATCGGATGTTTGAAATATCCGGTTTACATTTTGAGTTCAACTTCAATAATATTTTGCAATAACATAACCTATGTATATTTTGAAAGATTTATTAACTATTGCCCCATTCATATATTACTGTTACGTTTAATGTGTAGAAAAGAAAATTACGTAATCTTACGAGTGGTCGAAAGAAAAATATTGACTTAAATTACAATTGGTTTATAGAATGATGCAAGTGGACGAGTAATTGTAATTTAGAGCCAATTTAATTATGTAATGCGTCAACCCTATCGACCGTTGACGTGTATAACACCTTAGGTAGAAATTAAATTGTCGCAGCTACGAAAACTTAAATAAACAGAATGAAGTTGCCTCGGTAACGCATCGCGTGACTTAAAAACTACAACAAGAATATACATATTTGTAAGTTATAACCTTGGAAATCTATAAATTTTATTCGAGGATTTTTTTTTCACTTTTTTTAGTCAATGTATTGAAAGATTAAAAATAATTTATATAAATTTTTAAAAAAAAATTTGCACGGTACGGCTTGTTTGTCATATCAGATTTTGAATGAAAAAACTTAATGGAAATTAAATTATTAACCATCACTTACACCCATACAGTGTGAAATATCAGTTATCACGCACCTTTTGAATTTAGGAATTATTTAAACATTATTTCCAATTTTACTACAACCAAAAAAATATTAGGGACAAATCTATCCGACCTCAAAAAATTTAAATGCGAAATTGTAACGGTAATTCCGTTTTTATGAGCTACAAATAAGTTAATTGCAGTTTTAGTGAAGTTAACTGTCATAAAAACTCCTGGCCTATATTCATACTATGTGTAGGTCACTCAAAAGAGGAAACTAAAGTGCGAAATTGATCGTGAAATCCAGGGAACGCCTTTAACATTTCTCTTTTCTAAATTTACAGGTTTCTAGAGATTCAGCAGCATCAACGGGAACTAACACTTATCAATTGGCCTTGAGCGAACTACACCGCTTGGCCCCCAGCTTAGACGAAGAGCCGAAACAGTCGAAGCAAGGTATTATCGAAGGTAAACTTTGCCTCGATCCATTTTAACTCAACTAATAAATCAAAACAACAATTTTTTCTTTTTCTTTGAAGATAAGTATCCAGATCGGAATTGCAAATGCTGTGCGAATTTCCTGTGCAGCTGCAAATGCTGCAAATGTTGTCGCTGTTGCCGATACTGCAACAACTACAGATGTTGGTTGAGTTTTCAAAAATTCGTATACTTAATCGTGACCGATCCGTTGGTCGAATTGTTCATCACAACGTGTATCATTTTCAATACGATGTTTCTTGCGATCGAGCATCATGGCATGAGCCAAGAATTAAAAGAAGTGTTAAACATAGGCAATAAGGTGAGCAAAGGCATCGAGCAATGTATTGCAAAATGCATTCATGTTAAAATCTATTTTTTTAATGTATTCCAAAATTTATTTCAAATGCATTCCAATGTATTTAAAATACATTTTGTGCATTTGAATTCATTCCCGGTCCATTCAGCCTGTTTAACTTCGTGTTTTTTAACTCAGGTTTTTACTGCCATCTTTACGATCGAGACGGTACTGAAGCTAATTGCATTTAGCAAGGAATATTTCAAGAAATCGTGGAACAATTTCGACTTGATCATCGTGTTGTTCAGTTTAGTCGAACTGGGATTGGAAGGTATCAACGGTTTGTCCGTTTTGCGGGCACTGCGACTGGTCTGTATCAATTAATTACAATTAATCGATGCCAATTCGTGCTAAATGCTCAATTTATCCAACAGCTCCGAGTGTTCAAATTAGCCCAATCGTGGACCACAATGCGGGTGCTTTTATCTATAATTGTCAGCACTTTGGGAGCTCTTGGGAACCTGACCCTCGTCCTCATCATCATCATGTACATATTTGCCATACTGGGAATGCAATTGTTCGGGAATAATTACAAAACTTTTGATTTTGGTGACGATCCACCAAGGTAAAATAGAAAAAAAAAACATCTTAATATTTTGTTTTAACTAATTTTTTGACTCGTAGGTGGCATTTCGTGGACTTTATACACTCATTCATGATGATTTTTCGAGTTTTGTGCGGAGAATGGGTGGAACCCATGTGGGATTGCATGCGCACTTCCGGTGAATGGTGCTTGGCTATCTTCTTGCCTGCTTTGATAGTGGGCAATTTCATGGTTCTCAATCTCTTCTTGGCCTTGTTGCTCAGTTCGTTCAATTCAGATGAGTTGGCTCAAAACAAAAAAGTGAGAACACATTTCACACATTTGCAAATTAGAAACATTAAATATTTCTCTTTTTTCCTAGGACGATGAAGATTCGAGACTCTTGTTAGGCATTAAAAGACTCAGATACATATTTTGTTGTTTGTGGTGTTGCATTTTTTGCAAGAAACGACAACGAAATCGGACTCAGAGTGTGGAGAGCATTATGTCGAGCAAGCCGGACGCCTTAGTAGTGAAATCGGATGTAGTTCCCGACTCGGGTTACTCGAACAAGGTTCATCCACTCAGTCCAATCATGTCAGCAAAAACTCGAAGTAAATGTCTCTCATCTGTAATCAGGTATCAGATTTATATTAATCAAATTCATTTATTGCAGTGGACGACAGCAGGACGCGGTTGATGAACGTGGTTTCGATCGAAGAAGATCCAGACGAATCTGAAGCGGCGTCACGCAAAATGACGTGGACACCAGTGGCGGATTACGTGGACAATTTACGGCATGGGTCCGTGGCTTCGCTCAACATCAACGACACGCTTCTTAAAGTCGAAATATACGCCAACACGAAGCAGGACGTGTCCACGCAGACCGACCGCGTGCTGACTAGAGCCAATACAAAAGCGTCCAACGTCGTAGCGCAGCCCGAAAATCCACCAGACAGCAATATCGACTTGGATTTGGACGAAGTAGATGACGAGCCAAAAAAGATCCCCTTGTCGGAGAGAAATCCAGAAGATTGTTTCCCACATTGGATTTATAAAAAGTATGTATCTGCCATTTGTACTTGTATTATCCCAGCCAAAAAAAAATACTGGCTTCACTAGTAGGCACTGAGCAGTGGCTTGGTGCTGAAGCTAACAGGGCCTACTGATAATCTTGTCTCTTCTTTCTCACTTCTTCATTCTTCCGTTTCTTTGTCTCTATCGTTGTTGGGTTCCTGGTCATTCTTTCCGCTTGATTTTGATTTTTCAATTTTTGCCATTTTGGTTGTGCCTGTGGTGCCTTTTCCACTTGGCATCGACTGGGTCTTAACCTGCACAATAGAGATAGGTCCCGCATGGTCATAGCAGCCTCTGGGAACCTGAAGACTTATTACTCTCTCTGTCCCATAAGGGGATGAGGTATTGCAGGTAAAGCCTGCTGCAGGGGGAAGTATTCAGAGACTGCAGTGCAGGCAAGTGCTGCTTTTTGCAGCAGGCATTACCAACAATGTCTGCATGCTCTCCTTGGTGCAGAGAGAGACCGACATTTCTATTTGGCTGGGATAAATACACAACCCCTATCTCTACTCCCGATTAGTGAGGTCTTTGGACTGGTAGTCTCTGCGGCTCTCGGGTCGTGGTATCCTGCCCGAATGATGGTCAAACATGGTCGTTCAGAGGAATTAAAATTCTTAACATTATTTCAGATGTTGCTGCTGCAAGTACGTTTTAACAACGAAATTAGCCGAGTCCTGGTTCCAGTTTCGCAAGAAAACCATCCTAATCGTCGATCACTGGATTTTCGAATGGGGAATTATAGTAATAATCTTAGCCAGCAGTGTTTGTTTGGTGAGTTGACTGATGTGAACGATTGAAATTACACTTCAACTCATACATTCATTACGGTACAGTGTTTCGAAGACATTCACTTAGACGACAACAAGGATCTGAAGACAGCCTTGTATTATCTCAACCTTATCTTCTGCGCCATTAACATCATCGAAATGCTTCTTAAATGGTTGGCTCATGGATTCGTCGTGTATTTCTCTAGCGGTTGGAGCACATTGGATTTTATAATCGTTGGGGTAAGTTTATTTATTTACATACCAAATGTACAGAGTACAATTCAAGTATTAATTTTTCTTTCCTACGGTATTTAGGCGTCGATTTTAAGCGTTATCGCCGAAGGTAATAAAAACCTGGTGGCGTTAAGATCCGTCAGAACTCTTCGAGCATTGAGGCCATTGAGAGCGATTTCTAGATGGCAAGGAATGAAGGTACAATTGTCTTTTTTTTCTTGATCACAATTGTGGTCGATGACACTTCAATTAACTATCCTGTGTGTTTCAGATTGTGGTCAATGCCCTCATGTCTGCAATTCCGGCCATTTTTAACGTTTTATTAGTGTGTATCGTTTTCTGGCTCATATTTTCTATCATGGGAGTGCAATTCTTCGCTGGAAGATTTTACAAATGTCTTGATTCTGACGGTAATCGTATAAACGCTTCGATAATTCATAATAAAACTGAATGCGAAGACGCTAATCATAATTGGGAAAATGAAGATATTAATTTCGATAATGTCGGACAAGGATATTTGGCTCTGTTTCAAGTGGTAAGATCAAAACTTGTGGCAATTTTCATCACTTATCTATATTTTTTGGTTTTTTTTTTGTTCTTTTTACTCAGGCAACATTTGAAGGCTGGATAGAGATCATGGAGGCTGCGGTTGATTCGACAGGAGTCGATCAGCAGCCAGACTTTGAAGCAAATTTAACAGCTTATCTTTATTTCATCGTTTTCATCGTTTGTGGATCTTTTTTCACGCTTAATTTGTTCATCGGTGTCATCATAGACAACTTTAACATGCTCAAGAAAAAGGTAAATTCGGTGATTCGTAGAAATTTCTTGGAAAAATATTATAAATGAAATGTTTGTTTCAATTTTAGTACGAAGGTGGAGTTTTAAACATGTTTCTCACCGAAAACCAAAAGAATTATTACGCGGCTATGAAAAAGCTAGGACGTAAAAAGCCTCAAAAATTAATTCGAAGACCCTACAATAAATGTCAAGCAGTATTTTACGACATAGCAATGAGCAGAAGGTAAGTCAATAAAAAAATAATAATTTCGACGTAAAATAATAAATTTTAAATTCTATTTAGATTCGAAATGTTAGTTTTCCTCATAATCGTGCTCAATATGATCAGCATGGGAATCGAGCATTACCAACAATCAAAAAATATAGAACACATATTGGACATCCTCAACATATCTTTCACCAGTCTCTTTGTCCTAGAAGCATTGATCAAAATAATTGGCCTTCGCCATTACTACTTCACGATACCATGGAACGTCTTCGATTTTAGCCTCGTAATATCATCGATAGTCGGTAAGAATCCCTCGAACCAATTTAACCCTTGGCATTCTCACTTGTCAGTTGCAGCTTTTAACATTTCATAATTTTCTCTCTCTCTTCAGCAATATTATTAAAACATCTGAACGCTAACTTCGGAGTGAGCCCGACCATGCTTCGGGTCGTGCGGGTCTTCAGAATCGGTCGAATTCTTCGCTTGATCAAAGCCGCAAAGGGCATCCGAAAACTCTTATTCGCACTCGTCGTTTCCTTGCCAGCTCTTTTCAACATCGGAGCGCTCATCTTTCTAATCATGTTCATCTACGCCATAATCGGAATGTCGCTTTTCTCCCGCGTCGCGAAAACCAAAGTCATAAACGACGTTGTCAACTTCGAGACGTTCGGACGAAGCATGCTCCTCCTCTTCAGACTCCTCACTTCCGCCGGATGGAACGACGTGCTCGAACCTCTGATGATCAAACCTCCCGAATGCGACCCGACTCTCAACGGCTATCCCAACGGTGACTGCGGTAACGCAACTATGGCCATAGTGTATCTGGTGTCTTACGTCATCATCAATTTCATGATCATCATCAACATGTACATCGCCGTGATCCTGGAAAACTTCAACCAGGCCCACCTGGAGGAGGAATTGGGCATCGTCGAGGACGATTTGGACATGTTTTACCTCAATTGGGCCAAATACGACCCGAGGGCGTCCCAGTTCATCAGTTTCTGGGAACTGTCCGACTTCGTGGCAACCTTGGATCACCCGTTGAAGATCGCTAAACCAAACACGATCACAATAGCGTCCTTCAACCTGCCCATAGCCAAAGGAATGAAGATCCATTGCCTCGACATCCTTCAAGCACTTATCAAATACGTGCTTGGACACGTGGAGGAGACGGCGGATTTCAAGAAACTGCGCGCTCAAATGGAGGAGAAATTCAAAAAGCAGTTTCCGACGAGAAAGACCCGACACTGCAGAGGAAACGCTACGAATTCGCAGCACGCGCCGTTCAACGCGCTTATCGCAATCACACGTCAAAAAGACGAAGAAAACGGGATCTGGACGCTGGACTCAGACCAAACAGTAGACTCGGAAAAAGTCTTAAAAACATTTCCCAATATTTTTCTCATCCTAAAAGTGCGACGAGACATTCGGTCAAGAAATCACGACCGACAACTTCGACATCACTCCATCCCACCGAAAATGGAACTGCCAACGCAGTCTTTTCAATAGAAGGAAACACGTGACCGCTCGCTCGTGTCCATCTTAGTAGTACTTTCAAACAAAAAACCGACAGCAATACAGCGGTCGACGAATAACCCGAAATGCAAAAAACAAAATTTATTTTTATTTTCTCCCATGTGATTCTGTTTACTGTCGGATGGTCAGCAAAGATTATAAATATTTTCTGCTTATTTTACATAGTTATGGTACCAAATACGCGATTAACATAACAGTAACCTAAGTAAAATTTAAAAAGCCACTGGAAAATAATCAGTAGGTTTTTCAATTTAAGTTCTAAAATAAGAGTATATTTTTATTTCAAATTAACCACTTAAAAACAGATTTTGAAAACAAAAAGAATGTTACTTTGTATAACATTTCTCTATTACTATGTAATTGTGTAAATAAATGTTATAACGATACAGTGCAAAAGAAAAAATGTATACTGGAGAGAGGGAGAGAGAGAGAGAGAGTAAATGCCCCTGTTTTCTATAATCCTTATATTTTCTTTTGAGAAACTTGATTTTAAGTCTGTTTATTTAAAAATTAGCATCATAACCCTGTACTTCTGGATGCAATCATCGGAGAAATGGGTGAATTGACGAACATAACCCCTGCATTCTTATATAAATAGTAAATACCATGAATCAGCTTATGTTAAATCTATTCTATTATACCTCTATTTTGACGTACGTAAACTCTTACTGCGTCTTTCGTGTTGACTACATTTCATTTCGATAAAAAATCGTTCTTCGTTATTAAGTCTGTGCACTTTACAGTTCAAATCTCTCACTCCACATTGAAAATCTGCAATCTGGTTAACATTCTGCTTTAATCCAACACATTAAAAGAAGATAACACGTTTAATCAATCAACCACAAACTCACTTTCTTCTGTGCAAGTAAAAAATCGGGCGAATATTCGCAATTGGGGTCACTTTTGGGTTCGTCGACGGTGCAGCATGGTTTTCTTACAGAAGACTTGACGGAATTGCAATAATCAATTTGCAATTGTAATTCTTCGTTCTTTCTCTTGAGACATTCAATTTGGCTGTATAAATCGTTGCTAACAAGGCCAGACCTGCACTTTCTAAAAACAACATTAAAATATGCGGTTTACACCTTAAAGTAAAGAAACCTTGGCTGAGAATCAGTTTCATAAGGCGCGGGACTTGACGTTCGGCCGGAACAGTCGTTAATGATATACTTTTACCTGTAAATTGCATATTGTGGCTTTTGTATTGAACTTAAATTCATGCGAACAAGAACAATGCAGTTGAAAATAGATAAAACCATGTTTGCAATTTAAATTTTATAATTATCGAAACGTAAGTAAAAAATTCTGTTAAGTATTCAATAAACGAGTCTCCATTCTCGAGCTCATAAATTTTCATTCGTTTTACGAAATGATGATCCAGATCGGCCATTTTGAATAATGCAGACTACCCACAATTCAAACCCACAAAAAAGTACATGAAAATCACTTTTTTCCCATTTTTACCTGGCTTAAATTCATGAAAACATGATAAAAACAGAAAGTTCCACCAGGTGGCGCCTAAATGCAGGGTTCCCAGGAGAAGATGATCTCATCGGCTCCCTCTAACACGTGAGGAGTCGGGAGATCACGACTCAGGGTGGGCGTGCTCAGACACGCACCCGTTCGCAATTAGAGTCTCGCCGAGAAGCCCAACGCTGACGACGTTTCCGTAACTCGGCTCGCGCGCGTCGGACGAGCACGTGCTATAGCTCATTGAACTCAGCGTGAAATTTGCGTTCTAACGAGCTATTACACGACCCGATTCGGCGCCGGGAACCCCGAGAAAAACGAGACGTCGGTCGCCGGTAAAAGGGCAGCATAGCCAAAGGGTGTCGACCGATAAAGTTTTTTTGATTTTTTTTTTTATTTTGCACCGAGAATCCCGCTCGTGCGTTGTAAGTGAAAGGATTCTCTCGATTTCACGAATTAAAACATTTTATTTTGTTTTATTTTACTCAAAAAACAAAGAAATGCGTATTTTTAAAGGGGCAACATGGGCTCGACTGCAAGACTGGTCTTTGTTCGTTCCTACACTTTCGGCGCGCGTTTAAGGCACGTGCGAATTTTTTTTCGGGGGTTTTTTTTATATGACTCGAATGCCCATTTCATCAGCTTTAAAATGAGCCTAGTCTCATTATCGTGCGACGCTCCGTTCGCCCGCCAGAGGGCTTAGGCCGCGATGACGCACGTCACAACCTAGGCGGGTGCATTGCAGTGCAGTAATTAATGCAAATTCGCGTGGGTGCGAGCTACCGGGACGTGCGACCC
>JAQFZO010003415.1:0-10014 GCA_034695885.1 Geophilus flavus | reverse complement strand
CCAATCAGAGCGTTGTCTTCACTCTCCTATGCGAGTTTTGGCTGGTGTTGCCAGTCCTTTAGATAATGGGTCCTAGGATGAACAAAGGCCTTCTCTTTTGCTTCAAAGTGAACGTTTTGCCCTTTTATTAAACAATCATTTGTTTGGTTTGAACTACCCGAGTGATATCATTTCTGGTGATTGAGATATTGCTCTTCACTCACAATAAACTGAGAACTTAATTCTTAGGTGTTTTAAGAGTTAAGACTTATTGGTCTTAATAAATCTCATTGACACAAAGTTGTACGGAGATTGAATTCTAAACAGGAACTGAACTTTTATTCTCATTCTGGGGGTATTTATACAATTGGAATACGGGGGTTACAAAACTGGATTAAAAAGATATTAAGTACAAAAAGTAAGTCCAGACAGACGTCTTAATAATCCTGTATCAAAAGGGGGAATGTCAGTGACACGATGGATGACATCAATCAATATTTTATAAAGTAACAATGTTAAAATTATTACTAAATTAACTACCGTATGGTATTTCTATTTTATAATTTTATTACCGTACCATTAAATATTGATAATTATTTTGTAATTTTCAACTTTTAATGATATTTTTAATTTTTTATACGAACATACGGTAATGACAAATTACATCTTATTTTCATATGAGTTATTATTATTACCAATATGTCACCTCCAGTCGATTGTGTGTTTTGTTAGGCTGCTCTGAATAATCCGACAAAGCATTTAAACATCACCCACAAAACAATCAAAATCTGTCCCAATTTTTACTAAAATGACTAAAAAATATAAAATTATTAATTTTTTATTGCCTAATTCCTTTAATAAATGAATAAATATATTTTTTAATTTATCAGACGTTTAGTTTGACTAAACTATATTTTTATTCATTGTTAATTTATCCGGATTCGGCCAGATTCGACGGATTAGATGGGATCCATCAAAATGCGTTTATATGGAGGGTGGGTGCACAAGGATTTAGGCAGCCATATTCCTATACCCCCCTCAATTTATAAAAACCGTTGCAATGCACGGACATGGAACTTGTTATCTATACGCTCTATTAATACTGCCTGGATGCGAGTGTACGATGGCATAATGGTCGCTATTCGTCGATACCGATCGCGTGGTGCTGTTCATCGTGGACGCTCCCGAAGTATAGCCAGGCTTTCCATTGAGTGAATATCTGTAATTACATTCAATTATTAATACCGTATTACTATATGATGATATTTTGCTCAGGAGTAGAATAGGGTAGGTACCTTGATCCATATTGCGATCCAACCCATTCACCCTTGTATGGGTCGTATTCCTCGATGACCGATGGGTCTTTTTCGATAACTTCCTGTCTTGTACACGTGCAAGTGAGTGCCGAACACAGGAATATGTTGATGATGAGCATTATGATAAAAAGTACACCGAAAGCTATGCACAGGCCGAGAAGCCAAGACCATCTGTTTATGCTGCATTCGGTCAAGGGAATTGCATCTATAAAAATCACGAGTTACAGTATTATTGTCCACTTTAATGAAAATAATTACCGTACATTACGGTATTTTCCGGTTCTTACCTGGAGATGTTTCTCCCGGTTCGAGGACGGTGGCCGTCGCCGACACCATGAGATTACCGTCGTCTCCCACGTTTGGCACTGTCGTTCTTGCTTGGGGACGAATCGATCCGACTTCTGGACACGTTTCCTAATTCGAATACAGTAAGTACCGTAACGTTTGCATTCAGTTTAGTGCAAATTCAAGTCATGAAAGGGAGAGAGAACTTTCAAGCCCAATTTCTTTGTGGTCCCCTCCCTCTATTAGTATTCAACAAGAAGACAGGAGGAGGCCGGCCTCTTGCCGTGTGGTATTTTCGATTGGTTTTTTAACACTCATCATATCACACTCACAGGTTTTTCGTTTACCTGAGAAACGTAGCGTCAAGTCAGAGTCAGTCAATTGACATTTGACTCTGTAACATGTTTCAGGTTTCTACTCGGCGGCTTGGAGATTCCAAATATGCATTCCGAGGATCGCAAATGTGTGCAACCAATCGCATTCATTTCTCGCAAACACATTCACTGACAGATGTCATGTTCTTTTGCGAGAAATGCTATTTTCACGTGGTTGCGAACATTTCTTTTCTTTTCGCACTTCTTTTTTCCCTTTTTCACATCTCCATTGTCAGCTTCGGTTCCTACAGAGTAGTTTACGTTTCTCTCTGTGGATCAAAAATGCTAAAGGTTATGGTCGTGCATAACCCGTTTACCAGGAGCCGGCATTTCCGAGTCGTAAACTCGTGAGGAGAAAGTAGCAGAATGTCACTTTTGTGCCACTCTTGAAAGAGTGTAAATTTGACTGGTATAAAATAAAGCCTACGGACTAAATGGTGACCACCTCCCTCCTCTTTATACATACATCTTATTCTTTTAATCTTTTGAAAGCAATTTAAAAGTTAAGATAAGAAGTTTTAGTTTACTACTTTTTTCTATTTATTTTTATTTTGGTTGTGCCAATAATGGTATTCTTTTTCCCTTGTGACATCGACCGGGTCGATCATCCAGTATTTACTTTTTGTACTCGGGAATCGAAAAGGTAAAGGAGAAAATGGAGAAGGAAAAAATGCCACTGGCATTGACCTGATTTGAACCTCCTTTGGTATACAAAAGGCGCGAGCGAACTAACTCTTAGTTTAAATTAAATCTAGCAAGGTAAGCGGGTCAGCGGTCAAGGGGTGATATTTCCTTAATGGACGAAAAGGAGACACATTTCCTTTCGTTTTCTTTAATCCACTCATTTACCTCCGGACATCCTTCGGAACATTTGATGATGTCGCATTGGATGACTACCTTCCTGCTCTCGGGATACTTGAACATGGTAAATATCGTAGCATCCGCATAGCCTTTAACTTGATCGTATTTAAATATGCTCATCAAATTCGATGTAGGGCAGCTGCGAAATTTTGACAATTAGCACGAGAGTCGTATTTATTAAATCGATAGATAAACCGTTGCTTACCCGTTGCCATCGATGAGCGAAATTTCGGAAAAATTCGATGCGCTGAATCCTACGCAATTTACCACTTTGATGCCGTGGATGCCTGATATGATAGTAACGAAAAGCAAATGAGAAAGAGTTAAGACAGATTCGTTCGATCGTCTCGAGTATCATCACCATCGGGTTTGCTGCTTTCCGCTCTCAGCGTGTATTGTCGTCCGTGGTAAACTTCCGTCACTCTGTTACCGTCGCTCAAAAACTTTAACGACACCTCGGATAATTCCGACCTGAAAATCGGGTTAAAATTAGAATGAATTTTTTAAATACCTATTAAATTAACAGAATTTGAACTCACCTCGCATTTCTGAACGAGTGTTTGTTGCAACTGATCGTGAAATATTTATCGTCGACTAATTCCAACGTTTTGTGCATTCTCACGGCAACGGCTACTTTTCTGTCGTCTTTTTTCTTCTTGAGAGGAAAATATTAATTAATTAATGAGGGAAAAATAACAGTCAAAAAACACACTTGCGGTGATGGCAGCGCTACCAGTTTTCGCTAACCGCTAACATCTTTCATCGATGGCGCTACCATCACTGCTAAACTTGGTGTTGCAGTTACTGTACCATACTTACTTCATTCGTTACTTCGCCGCAATAATCTTCGTCTCCGGGTAACGCCAAGGTGTTTAACTTGAGAGTCACACTTTTCGAATGTCCGTTTCCCATGACCGAGCATGGATTGTTTCTGTAATCCTTATCTTTGTCTTTGGTGTGCATAATGCCATTGAATGGTTCACGCGTCGTCAAGGTGACCGTCATGAATTTGCTTTGACAGGTAGCAGTCACTAGATGGAATCGAAAACCTCCAAATTATGGGTTTGTTTCTACTACCGTACGGTATTTATCGTTAAGTTTACCTGTCGGGTTGAAATTTGCGATTTGGTTTGTGGCGTCCTGGCATTTTACCTGTAAAGAAATTACGACATGTATTTAATTTGGTAGGTATGTCAAAAGAACTCGTGGAAATTCCACAGTACGAAAAATTGAAAATAAAAGTGATTAATCGTACACAAGTTTTATTCAACTACTGTAATTAATCTCAAATGTCACATTTATAAAATTTATGGTTACATCGAGTGCTGCAGTGTGGTGATTAGCAACGGTTACGTAAGTACATCAATTTACGAATTATCAGCTATTGGAAGTAAAAAAAAAAAAAAATTCGGTCCGAAAGCAGTTTCCTCGTGCAAGACACTCGGACAAACAAAAACTGAGCGACTTTTCCTTTCGAATTCTTTTTCTTTCCGATGGTAAAAATCACACTTTAAGGTGAGGTCGAAAACGTCACAAATATTTTTCTTCGAAGCCAGTGGGCGTTTTGCAGAGAATTCAAAAAGGCAAAACACACCCATCGAAGGTCACGATGTCTTTTTTTGGTCTCGACAAACATTCGTCTAATCGATTACCGCACAAACCGAATCGAAAAAAATAGTCGTAATTAGGGACGGGACAGAAAAAAAGAAAAAAAAACCCAAAATCAACTCTTTATTTGTAAGGTGAGGCCTGTGACGTCGAGAAAGGATTTTTTCCCTGAAGGAAGGCGTTGCACAATGAATTCTAGAAGCCAAACACGAAAGTGCACACCCAGTGGAGGTCATGGTGTCTTTTTTTGGCCTTCACACATATTTATGCGTAGTCGAGTGATTCGCACAATAGACATTGCTTTCTCTCTCTTTTCTTTTTTGTGAGAAAAAATGCATGGAATTTTGTTGCTGCAGATAGTCGATCATCATTTTTTACGGCTTCGTAAATTCGTTCCACATTTAACGCTTTCGATTTCCTGTTGCAGGAGATGCGACCGCTATCGATAGTCATCTAAGCTATTACATAACTTAACATGTATCTTTCATCTATCTATCGACCGTTCGTTCGTTTCAATACGGGTCACGACTGACACTCAAACTTTCATCGGAGCATCGCATCGATCAGATTTAAATTTAAATTTCGTATAAAAAGCGAATTTTTTTTTTTGTTATGATTGGGGAAAAATCTCACACTGTACGAGTGTAAACAATAAACACAACGTTTCCTTCGATAACGGGGATATTTTCGACTATAAAATTATGACCATGTGACCCGGTACGGTCGATGAACTTCACGAGTTTGGCCCTTTAAATCCACTACCACCACCTAATTCGGATTGAATCTCTACTTCCATCGTACGTGATCGACTAATTTGACTGACTTGTGAGTTAACGCGAAATCCAACTTTTGTTTTACTGATCGAAGAGATTTGAAATGGAATTAAATTAAATGAATCGAAATTGATGCACTAGTTCGAGGTTTACGTGAGGTGCAATGAACTTGAGAAAATTGGGTCTGCTGTAGAAAATTGGTGATGTAAGGTCAACGTATCGAAGGGTCGTTGAAATTGCATAAAATTGTAAATCGTCATCGATTTGAAATGCATTTTTTTGTTTGTTTGTTTTTCTGAAAAAAATCGTTACGGTATTACACGACGTTTTACGTTTGAAGGAAAATTTGCAAACCGACATGACCCAAGGTCGATATTGCGTCTTCTCGGCGACGATTACTTTTTCGACGGAAATACTCGGCACACCTTTTCCTCGCAAACGTCGATCACCGGAAGTGCTGGCATTCGAAACATCTGACGTGCGTGTCAACCTCATCGCTCTCACGTACGACAGAAGTAGAAAAAATGAAAAGGAGAAAAAAGGCGAAAGACAATAATCGTGGAAAGGTTTAAGAAATTTCATTTGTTTGTTGTTCATTACGGGTCATAACGTACGAGTGGAAGCATTTCTCTGCAAAAAGGTTGGGAAAAATTGATAACCGTTTTTAATAATCGTGTCAAGGCAAACGAGTGGCAAGCAGAGAACGTATCGGTCGTACTTTGATTTACAATTAGTTACCTTAATAAATTATAAATTGCAACCAAATTATATTATTTTCCAAGATCGTTTGTTGATTACTAATGTACAGTACCGTACGTAAATAAAACGCAAACACTTTTTTAGGGTCACTGGGTCATTCCAAAGATCTTTTGAAGAATAGGGGTCCCTCGTTCAAAATTTTCTGCCTTACCTGTACGAAATGTGTGTCAAGTCCAAACTAGAACGGTACCTACTCCGTATTACTATTATGTCTTTATTTGTATGATAATTAGAGTTGTCGAGTTCGGTTTAGTTTAATGATTTTTATAATATGAGGTACCGTATAGACTTAAGTAGAACAAAATTTTAAATTATTTTGAGATGACAATGCTTCCATTAAAAAAAAAATAAAGGTTTAGTCTGTTTCGATCGAATAATACAACCGCGAGACCATTCGATTTTATTCCCTCGACGACTTCTTATAAATTGAATTGACTTCTCGAAAAGTGAGTGAGTGAGTGAAAAATACGAGTGAAGGGATAAATCCCAATAAGAAACCCATAGTTTTGGTTTTGGTATTACGAAACAACCATTCGCCAATCATTTCTCTTTAAGCAACCATGTACGTAATGAATCACATTTGTTAATACCGACACGTTACACGGCTTTAATAGATGCGACACTTGAATGGAAACCAAATCTTTTAGCTGCTAAAATTATCTCTTTTCCACTACCGTATCGATTCTACGCAAGGCAAAAAACTATTCGAGTTGTATCTTTCAAACTTCTTGGTTGTATGCAAACCGAACAATACTTGTGCTAAAAAATAATCAACAAGTGCATGCAAATTACGATCGTTTCCTTTCACTTCACTTTTCGTGTGTGTGTTGTGAATGAAATTGATGAATGTATTTTCACACACTCGCACGTACAGTACTGCTTGTTAGAATACAATACCATCGATACTTACAGTTAGGCACAAATCGGTACACCACCGACTTTCCTTCGTCCGGCACCTTGGTGCCGAGGTCATATGTAATAACGATTCGACAATACACCTCCCGCGTTTCTAAGTATACCGTGGACTTAGTAAAAACCTAAATTAAATAAATACCGCATTAAACGTAAATGACATGAAATGAAATGCATCGACGTGAACTGGTGTTTAAGCTCGTCACCATGTCAGTTTTAGCTCCCACATTTAGGGTCAAACGTAAGCAAAACGAGTTAAAAATCTCGAACACAACAACCACCATAAATGATTCAGGCAGACTCGAGAATTTCAAACTCACTCCCACAAATTTATCCGTTGCGGTTGCCTATAATTAAGGAATAAACAGATTTTTTTTCTCCTTTTTTTATTATACTCGTGTAGACCATCACTATCTACAGCTGTCTAAATTTGCGATTTTATGATGATTTGAGCTAGACGATTATCTTTAGGGGGAATAAAAATGTTGGCAGATTTGCAATAAAAGAATGTCGACTAATTTTCGCCTGCCTTCCCTTCCTTTTCAAGGCCATTCCGTCGGTGAAGCAGAGAATCGAGCAGTTGCGCATGGGTGCATGTGGATGGGTTACTCGATTATGCCACTCAAAATAATACCTCGGTAGATCCCAAACGAAGAATGGTCACCCGTTTTTGCTTCGCATAAGTAATTACAAGACGCGATAAAGACAAACTGCAAAATATCCTACATTAAATATCGCAACGAATTCTTCTCCCCCTCCCTCTAAAGACGAGGAGAGTGAGTGGTCTGTGGATCGAGTCGACGTGTTTTCCAGGAAATTATTTCCGTTGTTATACTGATGGCGACGAGATTAGGAAAGATTCTTGTGTATTTAGGTCAAATTCATGCTTCCGCAAAAAAATATTTAATGGATCGCATTAGTCAAATGATAGGTTGGTTCGTTGGGAAAGTTAATATTTTTATTGGCCACTCGCGATATAATCTTCATTCGCATCAACTCTCGTTGATGCATAAATTTTAAATAGCAATCTCATTTTCTTTTCGTCTCCCTTATATGAAAATGGCCTCGATTTGATCAAAATTGGTTTGCAGCTCGACTTCTTTCACCTTGTGCGATGAAAATCACTCTCACTCTCTCTCTCTCTCTCTCCCCTCATTACACTTTGTAAGCAGCTGCTTCCGAATCCGTGGGTCTGATCGTCCTTGAATGATTGTCAAGGATTGATTAATATTCCGAATTGTAAACCCTCGCATAACACGTTGGTGCCATTCCCCACCCGAAATATTTTGACGGGCGGTTTTCAATTTCAATTTAAGGTTACGGTATGCTATCTGCCAAAGTGTTTCTTGGTATGTATTATAATTCGGTGTTAAAAAGATGCCATACCGGTACTCTTTACACCTTCAAAACGAGTATAGCTTCAATGTATCTTTATGCCATGACGAGTGCTCGACGAGGCCGAGGTATGGTGTTAAATAAAATGGTATAATAAAATACTAACTAATTGAGGTGAATAACACTTCGGATTAAAGTTTTTTTTTTTTTGTCGATGTACGGTACTGTATATTTTGTTATAATTATGCAGTATTAGCCTGAATAACGTCCGAGATTTAATTCTTTATCAAACTCGAATACAGATACCAGAAGCTAAGGGAAAGTAAACCAGGAATTGTTAAATCACTTTCAATCACAGTCATGCGAAACTAATGACTCTGCATAACGCATAAAAATATATAATTTCGCCCATTATTTTCGTAACAATCGCAAAATTTTGCATTCAAAACATTTACCGACCGTTATTACCGGCGAAACGTAGGTCCCGTATATGCTAACGAAATCAACAATGCTTACGTTCGAGCCGTAACCATGTCACGTGCGACCACTGACATGACAGCCGTTCACCATAAAGAACAGTATATTGCCTTCTTGCACTATTTTTCGAGAAATATGTCATGCGGGCTGTTGGGCTCGAATAATACTGTATAACCACCGTACAAATTTTATCATTAATTTTTTTCCCTAAAAATTAAAAACGTACAATGGAATTTCTTTTAGCACGATGGTATTTTTTTTTAAACCAGTCGTATCTTCTTACCGTTTATCTTAAAAAAATCTCCTTTTTTTGATACGCAACAAAGATTTTTTTTTCATCAAATTACAAATACCTATTGTTCTAACATTTTTTCTCTTATTTTATCTCCCATTGAATAATTTAAAGTTTATAACTACAAAAAGTATGTGCATCACACTCGGTATGGTGACCCAATAAAAGGAAAATATGTAGGCTAGGTACGGTATAGCAAACAACAGTCAGAAAATGACGTTAGGTACCGTATAGTGATGATAAAGAAGCATTCTATTTAGGAGCAATCGAATGACGACGCAGTTTCGGCAATACAAAACGAAACCTACGTGATGTGTTACGTAATTGTCGATCGATCGAACGAAGGTAAACAAGATCCAAATTGAGTTTGTGGGTTAATTTATAAGAAACGGGTCAAAGCCAAGATTTTCCCAACATTTGGGGTTATGCAGAATATCGCGATCAATCCAATTTTGGTGAATAATTTAATCCTTCAAATTTTTTTTAAGAAATATTTTTTTTATATTTTTTTTCCATAACTGTCAATTAAGAATTAATGCAATGTGTATATGCTTGAATAAGAATTACTTAGAATCGACCGTTTCGTTTCGTTTCGATTGTAGTGTGCAGATTTATGCGTGGGTCGAATAGCGTTCCGAGACGTCATCTTCGGTCGGATTCCAATCCATAAACGTATGCAAATAAAGCAATGGTGAACGCAATATCTATTTACATACAAACAAACTCGTTACGCAACTCCTCGAAGAATCCCACCCACCCCGCGACGTAATAAAACGGATTTGTTCATATAATATGGTCATCAGCATCGATTGCCAGTCATTGGATCGTGGTCGAGATGATTTAAACGACACATGGTTTCATCATTTACCCACCGAGTTGCAGAAATATACAGAAACTGAATTTAATTTAGTCGAGACTACTCGAGCCCTCAAGGCCGCACACCTGCATCTGGAGACGTAAACAGTCGAGGTGAACGCCAAAATTTAATTTTTCATTTCATTTCACCTTCGGTCACGATGACAACGTGAGGAATTTTAGCATTT
>JAQFZO010003414.1:0-10015 GCA_034695885.1 Geophilus flavus | reverse complement strand
TTTATAAAGAAAACCAATCAGAGTTGAGGCAAATCCTAAACGTCATTTTACCGGAATTTCCTAGTTATCGCAATTTAGAATGGAGATTAGATATTAACGTGAGAAAAAGCAATCGATCAATCATGTTGAAAATCGATTAACCCCTTTTTTTCTTTCCTTCTTACCGCACAGGTAGCGTCGCGTTCCCTTCGCCGTCAAGTAAACCCGACTTTTCTTTTAAAGTTGGAACTTAATCAAAATTCGCCCGAGCCAATTTATCTGCAAACTGATCCTGTCAATTTGATCCACATGACTAACGTTTTGGAGGAAGCGCTGCAAGAAATGAAAACCCAACACTGCCGAAGGATAACAAGACTCTTAAAATAATATATTAAAAAAAGGACAAAAAATTAAATAATTTAATTTGTAAATTTCATCATCCACTTACAATAAATATTCCATTTGAAAAGGATTTTCTCAAAACCATAGTCTTTTCGTTTAAGTAACACTTAAATACAGAAGCACATTTGGCATAAAAATTCATTAAAGAAAGAAAAACTTACAAAAAAAATGCAAATCAGTAAATAAATGGCTTTTAAGTACAGCCATGTATATATTTATAATATGTATAATTGTATACGAACGTATTTACACGACAAGGCACAAAAATTCATTTAAAAAAAATATAACGGAAGAAAAAAAAATTGGTCTCCCCCAATGGTAATTTTATACACAGGCTGAAGAAAAGTACTTTATCTTACAGAAGACAATTAACGAGATAAAGGACAGCTGACATTTTCAATTTTCTCTTCCCTAAAAACTCCTTGTTTTCACCTCGATTTGGCTCGCTTCCAACTCAGCTGGCCCCATCGTTGTGGAGATGCGTTCAGAATCCCTTTTCATCTTTTTTGTTTTTTGTTACTGCTGCCAAATGCGAACCACCCTGAAGAATTCTTTTTCTTGGCACTACTCAAAACAAGACCGTGAGGAAGGCTGCCAGTCTTTCCCTTGAGTGAACGAGGATCATTGTGATGTGCGAGGGCATTGACACGAGGAATGTGTCGACCAGGAAAAAATTCTTTCCCACTTTTACCTATCAATCAAAATTAATTTTATTTAAAAAAAAAATTTATTTTTTTTAAAAAAATATAACTCACTCTTGGTCCTTTTCAGTTTATTCCTAGCTACAGTCATGGCTGTTATTTTTGCACGATCGGATAAAACAAACCCTAAATAAACAAACAATTCAAGGAAAAAAACTAGGTCAATATCTTTTATTTATTACATGTGTTACGGTTATTCGTACCTTGCTTTTCATCATCCTCAACCCGATTTCTTTCATCTTTGAACGCCTTCATCCACCTATTTTTCTCGTCGCACGTCTTTGAGCAGAAAGTGACCCATTTGGCCTTTTCACTGCAATACATGCGCCAAGCGTGACGAATGATGAGACCAGATTGCGTGTCGCGTCCATCTGGAAGATCAATGACTTCGCTCTGATCCATAGAGATGCGACCTTTATAACAAAACGTGTTCCTTTTAAGCAGATCCTGCAAAATTAATTCCGAGAATTAATTAAAAATCCATCGTTTTGCATAATTGATTTCGCTCACTCTTTTGCTGATAATCAACTGATGGTCGAATAGGAAAAGTGTCAAATCCCTGGACCAAGAAGATGTGACTTTAGTCACGTCACCAGAATGAATCAGTTCGGAACTAACGTCCAGTACATCGGGTCCCTGCAATTTTAAAAAGAAATTATAAGTTTAACTGCGTAATTTTTACGTTGCATCACATTTTACCTCCCAATCTTCGACCGAAAGCTGCCAACTAGCAATTTTTTCCAAACATTCCATTCTTCTCTTCCTTTCGTTGATGTAATGAGCGACCTGTCTCATCGTTTGCAATGCTTCCGCCACGTGAGGTTGATCAGGATGATCGTCAGGGGTGAATTTCAAGAGTTCCGCCAACTGAAGCGGATATTTGCAAATCTTCTGAACAGGTGTCAATAGAAATCCATCCAAGGAAATATCGATCATTTCCTGCAGTAATCTACAAGCCTAAAAAAAAAAAAAACAATTTGGTTAATTATTTACGTATCGATTGTCACTGGAAATTTACATGAGAATTGTCATGATTGCGCGGACTGGGGATTTGAAATCGATGGTTTTGATAATGATTAATGAATAGCTGATAACGACCATACAAACATAATACACAATGCACAACAAAGTTTTACTGATAAAAAGTTATAATTGAATTTTGATGTAATGAATTGATAAATGTCAAAATATAATAAATTTTTTAAAGGTAAAAATAATACCTCGAAAAAATGTGAGTATTTCGGAATGGCAAAAAGCTGCTGTAATTCACTCAGAGCCTGTGGATGGTTGTTGCAGTATTCGGAATAAACTTGAAAGCCATGACTATGATTGACGAAACAAGCGCCCACGCAACTCTGATGCGGAGACTCCCAATCGATGCATTCTTCTAATTTCATCAAAAACCCACTTTGAAAGTTATATATTTGTTCCATATTTCCAAAAATAGCATTGATTCGCTCTTCCGGAAACATATCGGGTCGTTTTCGAACTTGTTTCAAGTATCCCTGCAACAGAAACCAAACAAAAAAAAAATCAATAATTTGAACAAAATATTTACAAAATAATATTTTTTTCATACTTCTATGACATCTTTCATGTGCTGTACAAAATCGCGTTCGGTGCTCACAATTTCCTTAATTACATTAGTCCGAATTTGACTGTTATTTATTGACTGATTAATACTATTTTTCATCGACGAATTGTCTTTCACTCGATCGTTGCATTCGTTTTCACCATTCGGTTCACTCGATTGATTCACACGTGCACGAACAAAATCTGCTGGAAACCAACCCATACGGTCTTGTAAGGCACCCCACCACCAATTACGATCACTGCAGTTGACGACTGCGACCAAATCCCCGGCCTTGAAGGGCAATTCATCCGGATCCATGGTCACATGATCCCAAAGTGCTTCGGCGTACATGATGTATTCCGACCAAGCGAGTCTCACATGATGTTTGTGTTTTTTCTTACGGTACGGCGAAGCATCGTCGTCCGTCAATGGCTCGTCGTCCGAATGTGAGCAAAAATCTCGTGAGGAATCTTCGTGATCGGAATGACCGCCTGGAGAAAATAAAAAATTTAAAAAATTATAAATTTCATTTCATTACAATTTTAAAAATTAATATTCACCTTGATAATGCGCTAACGACAAAGCGCTGGCCATTTTGTCCATTTCCATCGGTTGACTCACGGATCTCCTTAATTTATTCCTTTGTTCGCACGTTTTTCCATTTGATTTCCTATGCACCGTCCGCGACATCAATTTATAATCGTCCACAGCATTTTGTATCGTCTCCGAACTGCCCAAGTCCGAGTGAGTTCTTCGATCACCGTCGCTTTCGATAGACACCGACGAACTCACCGCAGCAGTTAACGGTTTTTTCTGCCGGTCCAACCGGCGAGATGGAGACTTATTTACGATAGGCGTGATTACCGGGTACGAAGGCGCATAGATTGGAGAAAACGTGTTACTCGGCCCATTAATTTTATCCGTTTGGTTACCATTAGTCGAAACCTCAACGTGGATACCACTATCTGGACTCGCACATTTCCCAACTTGTTTCGCGTCTTTGTTTTTATTTTTATTTTTCTTCTCCTTCGACGACCGCCAAACCAAAGGACCAAAGCGGAACACTGTATTGTCGTCACACTCGTCCTGAGGCGCGGCATCCGACTGATTATTAACCGAAGACTGCGAAGAACTCGTGTTCGTCTCATCGGGAAGCATCGTCGTACTGTTCGAATGTACGGACAACGGCGAAGTTGGTCTTCTGTGTCTTTGAAACCTCAGGGAAAAACTCTTCCGAAATTTCTGCAGGACACTTTCCATCGTGTTCGCCGACCCCGCAGTTCCCCGTACCCCCGGTGCCCTCAGGGAAGAACATCGCGACGTAAACATGGATGGCATGCTCATTTGTGGCAACAGCATTTTACAGGTGGCCGTGGATGGAGGCGAATTGGGGGACGTGTTGTGTCCGAGGGACAAATCCGCACAACTGGACGTGGTGCTGTTGGGCTGAGTGACGCTTTCCAACACGCGAGATTTCGATTCCAAAACCCTCTGCGCTTCGGCTTCTGTGTACACTTGCGACCAAGGACGTCGCAAGTCACTGTCGGAGGCACTTAAATCTGTCGGACTCGAGCTGAAGGACGAAGGCGAGCTGGAAGCTTTGATTCGCCGCACGCATTTCGGCATCGAGTGGTCTCTGTGTAAAAGCCGGAGTTCCATTGCGAGTTTCTGCCCACCCGTACTGCACCTAAGGCAACCTGTGCTTCCATGAGGTCGTCCACATGGCGAATTGACTTTAGGCATCGAAGGCGATGGAGGCGGAGATTGTATCGTTGCATTTTGATTATCGTCCGCACTCGGTGAGGAATTTTGTAGGTTTGGTTCTTCACCGATGCTGCTGATGGAAGATTGTTTGGATAATCTGTTGTATTTGTTATCACTCGGTGGTGAAAGTGGTGGTTCGGCATCCTGGAAATAAATAAATTATAAAAAATTAAAATTAGAAATTTTAAAAATTAAATTTATAATTTAATAGAAAGTGGTTTTAAAATTATATTTGAATTTAAATAAACCTGGAATAGAAATCTCAACCAAGGCCAACAGCATGAATTAAGAGGCCACGAACAGCAGGACGTAATCTCAGACTTGATCCATAGACTAGACGGTGGCATTTTTTAACTCTCTCACTCAGTCCTCGAAGAAGCATTCGAACCGACTGACAAAACACAGGAAATGTGGAATAGCTTCTATATTGCAATCCACAAAACTTCCTGAGGAAACACGGATTCTTGGATTTCAATCTCTACCATTACCTTTTGTTTTTACATTTCAATTACGGAATAAGTTATTAAAGCAACTGTTTTTAACCCTGTAATACAAAAGTTCTCCACCTTTTTCGTTAGACAATTACAAAAAAACAACGAAAGAGGAAAAAAGAAAGAAACTGCAGTCTTAATTGACGGAATTATCGTGAGTCAACAACATTTATTTTTTTGTTTCCTTGAACTCGCGTAAATATTTATCAAAATTGTTTTAAAATCTTATATAAATTTATTTCTAAATCCAATTTGCATTTTTATTTCACACAGACAATACGATATGGTGTTGAAATTCCATACACATTCAAGGCAGGTTTTTTTTTTTCCTTGCAAGAAAATAAATAAGAAAAGCCGCGCAATCAACATTTTTTCAAGGATATTCATTCGTCCAAAACAAAAAACTTCCATTTTATATTATTTAAAAATTAAACATATGATATTTAGATAAGAATTTCCCCTTTAGATACAGAAATATAAAAAATTTCTTTCCGCCAAACAAAAATCTCCAAAAGAAAGAAAAGAAAAAAAAAAAAACCAATGAAAGTGTTATTGAACTGTTTTTATAATCCTCCATAACAGTCCTTTCCATTTTATTATCCCCAAAACACTTTCCAGCTGCTACTGCTTTGCTCACTTTCCACAATCCACATGTTTCCTCAGGAAATTCGACCTCAACTTCACAAGGGAGACACAGATGGCCAGGTCTGCAAGGAAATTAAACAAATCCTCCCCCAGCTCGATAAGGTTAAAAACCCCTCACACATTGTATTGACCTTCCATGCAAATTAACCACATCACTGCGTATAATCATCATTACTGCAAAACAACATCCAATCCAACATACACTAACAAAAAAAAAATCAAAAACCTAATAAAAATAAAAAGTGTGAACGAGGTGACCAAAAAGAGGTCAAGGAATGTAAAAATTGGAACTGCAAATTGGTTATTCGAGTGTTTTAACCCTTTACCTCCTTACCGTCAATAAATCATCCTCGGATATCGCTCCATAACCACGAATGTATTTTTTTTCCAACACCCACAACACATCCAAAACTTTATGCATGGTTTTCCTACCAAGCACTTTTCGCGAACTTGCGGGTCGTCGAACAAAGAACTCCTCCATCACTCAACTCGCTGCTCCGTACGGTGCATCACCCGCGAGTTCGTGCCGCACAATGGTGGTGCAAAACTTCACCCATAAAATGGCGACCGGACCAGCACGTGCACGAGTGCGGCAGGTGAATGCGCCAGTAATGGTATGAAGGCGTGCAGCTGGAGTTTCATCATGTGAATGGGATCAGGGAATAACACAGACACGGGAGGACCAACAGGATTATTTTTTCTTCCTTCCTTTTCTCCCCACCCTCGCCAGGTGGCACGAGGCAAAAGGATCACCAATTGAATGGATAACACTCCCGATCTCCCCCTTGCTCTTTTACTCCCCGAACATCTGCCTCGGGGTCTCGAAAAATGGGACTGGAAAAGGTAATTAACACACGACCGCACGATAACGATGGAATGGAAATGGCTGACTTCTTGCTAAGCTATGTAAACGCAATAAAAAAGACTTTTATAACAGTCTGGATGTTTTTCTTACATTTCCCGAACTTTATCTTAATGTAAAAAAAAATCCCATTCACTCAAAGACATGCTCCAATTGTCAGTAATTTTACTCCTCAACCTAAAAGTAGTTGTTATCGCTTAAATTAACCTTCTCCTCCCCCTTGAAAAAAGATAAAAAAAATAATAAAAAGAAATAAAAAAAAGAAATAACCTAAGGAGGAGGAGGGGGAGGAGGAAGGAATGGAACGGGAGACGCCAAGGAGTCCCAACTAACTAGTGAAGGGGAAAAATGGTCTCGTCTGTCTGCAGACTCCACGTCCACATTCATTTCCTTCTCGGACCGGAAATAACCCTTTTCCACATCATGTGTCGCGTTTAATTTCACACATGCGAGAAAAATGTAAAAAATTCCACACATTTTCCACATTCCTACACCGGTACAGACATGAAAACAACAGTTTTGCGTTTTATCGTTTTACCTGATTGACCCGAACCTCCATTCACCTGGTTTAAAGCTTTTAGAGTGAATTGTGAATAGAGCGAGATGCTGGGTTGCTCGGCAACGGGTTGTGGGTAGTCGAGCGTAGCTGATGGGTTGTGAAAACAAACATGTTTGTTTTTAGATCCGGTCGATTACGTAAATCGAAATGAATTAACATTTGAGTTTGTGGGATTTTGCGGGCATAAAGGTGTACATTTCCATCAGTTTGGATCTCCCAAGTGGCATTGCGTTGCGTAAAGAGGCCAAACCGATTTGATAAGACGAGGGGTCGATGGGCAAACAAAATAAGTTCACTGTGTGAAGGCCAGAGTAGCCACCGCCACCTTAAAAGGAATGGGACATAAACAAGGCAATTTTGGGAGAAAAATGTCTGGAATCGAATCGCATCGGGGCAATAAAAAGATGCAATCGTTTTTATTTATTAATTTCAACTTCCCACGACTTAAAAGTACTTTTTAATGTGTTTTCGAGTTATTTTCGTACCGAGTAATTGCCGTTTTAAATTGAATTTCACATAAATGTAATGTTCTAAGATAAGGATCCCAAACATTAATTTTTTTTTAATAATATAAAATCGTAAGAATTTAAAAAAAAATGGACAGGAAGTGAAAATGATCCATCGTTGGTCGTATAAAATTCCCCCCACAACCAAAAACCGGTAATAAATAACAAAACCGGGGGAAGGAACCCACGAGCCACGGCATGGAAATTTACAGATTTATCTGAATTTAACACGAGTGAAAATGAGTTGCAAAATTCATGAGGGAAAACACTTCAAAAAGCTATGAATCCATTTATTGCATTGTCTGATTCTCAGATTATGAAGGAACTGAGTAACACGAGTGAGTAATTCGCCAGTCATGTTTAAACTATCAATTTAATAAAAATCAAGACCCACATTCACAATTATTTAACGTCAATTACGTCACTTTCTCCTACACAGTGAATAAGGATACCGTTACACAGTGGCGAAACTTTAAATACTCAACTATTACGAACAAAAACTTGACAAAAAGTTTAATTAAAATAATATTTTTAACCCTTACGCTATCACTTAGTCAAACTTACCGTTCTTTCACTCGCAAAATTCTCATCTTTTTCCGATGCATCGGATCTCCTCCTCGCGATTGAAAATTTTGGACTTATGAACGACTTGGGTAATGAAGTGGTCAAGCGATTCAGTTTGAATGGACTCGATTCTTGAATGGGTATGCCAATTTCCTGCAACCCATTCATCGGCTCCGAGGGTGAATTGTCCTGCGAACTGCCGAAATGCAATCCCCGTCTTCTGGTGTCGTACCAAGTATACAAAGGTTTATTCGGTCTCTCCAAACTGTAACTCCTGTCCGGCGACGTGTTGGTCATCGGAGAATTCAAGGGTGATGGTAAACTTTTTATGTATCTGACCTCATCGTCGATATCGTTTTTTATGGAGGCGTGTAGGATGGAATTGGAAATCTGCACGAGTTTTGGACTGTTTTCGGAAGAGTTATCCAATATCGGAGTTTTTTCGCTGCAATTTGGCGTCTCTTTCCCAACGATGGCCAGAGTCAAACCGACGACCATTGGGTTTTCTTCGGTTGTGTTGTTTTTCTCAGGTCCCTTCGCACAAATCTGAACTCTCGTGATCGATTGCCGTCGATTTCCATTCGCCCGCGATTTAAGGGGCAACGCAGGAGCTGCGGTTTCACTTTTAGCGTTTATGCTTTTCCCCGTAGCGGATTTCGTGGCAAACTTCTGAGACGTCGATGGCCCCTTATCCGACTTTCTCGCCGATGGAACACTCGCATCGATTCCTCGCGCTATCTTATGATTTACGCTTTTACTTTGCTGCAATTTGGATGTTCCCTTAGTCGCCGTCGAAGCGTTCACCAAACTGCCACGAGAACTGGAAAGAGAATTCCTGGATCCACTTAAGGAACCCCCTCGAGACCCACTCAAAGAAGCTCCTCTGCAAGAAGAGGTCTTAAGAGAAGGTTTACGAGCACCACCTTCATTTTTCGATATCTGCTGCAGATTCGTTTTCGTCAAATTGCTGCTCGCCGCTCTCGAGGTGGCTGTGGAAGTCGCACGAGACTGTCTCAACATCGCTGACCTATTTGTTGCCACCGTAGGTGGTGCTTTATGCTGATTTTTCACATTTGTATTTACAAGTTTAACTGCTTCTGATTTTTGCTCCAGTTTCTTTAAATTGGGTTTAACTGCCGTTGGGGGAGGAGATCGTCGTCCTTGGATGGATCCGCTGCTCAGGTCGCTCGGTTCGGACACGAAATTGCTGTTACTCAACGATGACGATGACGTATCGGATGGAACCGCGTTTCGGTCTTCCTGGGCGACGGAGACTGACGTTATGTTTGATTCGTCCTGCAAATCACATTTGGATTCGAGGGAGTGTTTCACTTTAACGACGATTTTATTTGACTGATCGTCGTTCATTAAGACATGACTCGCTTGCTTCGATGCACCCGGGCTGGGCGTCGAAGGCAACCGTGGGGGCGGACTTCTGTTACTATTCAAATGAACCGGCGGTTTCTGTTTGCTGCGGGAAAGAACGGGTCGTTGTTTGGAGCCACCGACTTCGCTTTCGTCGTCACTGGGATTTCGCTCGATGTCGACGCCGTTCACGTTTAGCACTCGCTTCGAGACTCCGTTGGGAAGAGTTTCCGACGTCGACGAGGCATTTTCGACTAATTTACTTCCGTCTAGAGAGTGATACCAAACCGTGTTTTCGTGCACACCCGGGGTCACTCTCTGTTTGCATTCTTCGCTCGTTTTTGGTTGTGGTGTCGTCACGAGGGACGTGCTTGATTTGTACGTTTCAAACACCAAATGTTCGATATTCGTAAAACTGGGATCTTCTCTGAGATTAATCGTTTTCTTATGCGTCGGTTTCTTCCGCGTTTTGATATTTTCCGCCAACTTGAGCAGTTTGCCTCTGTTGGTCAAAAGATTGTCATCCATCGCAGTGGGCATTCGTCTGCTGGTAATGACAACTACGTCCATTGTCCCATTACTTTCAACTCCTTTTCTTTACCAC
>JAQFZO010003413.1:0-10015 GCA_034695885.1 Geophilus flavus | reverse complement strand
AAAAATCCGATTTAAATCAAAAAAATCATGATTTTTGATTTTTTAAATAAAAATCATGATTTTTTCCAACCCTGCTAAGGTCTAATAGGATTGACATTACTCGTGAAACTTAAAAATGTATGTTATAAGCCATTGTAATCAAATTATTTGAAATTTAAAAAATATAAATAAATATATCACCGTTTTCGGTCAATATAATTCATTTTTTTCTTAAATTTGTATATAAATATTTTGACTGTTTTTAGTAAATAACTATCCACTCCATACTTATTGTTTAATCGTAATCTTCATTACCCTTGGCTATAAAATGGATCGATTTGAGCCGGCGAAGGAGCGAAGCCATAACCTTTCGGGGTATTGTCTTGGCCCATCATGGATTCTATTCTGACTGGTGTGGTTGTCGTGGAAGCGTACATGGAAGCATTGCTTCTGGGAAGTGGTGGTGAAATGGAGCCGCCGACTAAAGGAGATCTAGATGTTGGGGTGCATGTGTGATCAAACAGGCCTTGTATTGGTGGACCACCATGTTTGTCGGAATTGGTTGGCCTAGCGTATGCCCTGTTGAGATTTGGAAATAAAATTTTAGAAATTTAAAATAATTTTTTTGGAATTTTGGGTGAAAAAACAATTTTTCATAAATAAAATAGAAATTATTGTGTTCTAGTTCTAGTTTTTTTAAATATTTAATTTTTTTACATTTTGAGGATGTACGATTTTGAGTTTTTTAATTTTGTAAAATATCTTCATTTTTTTTAATTTTTTAAAAATTTTCAAAAATTAAAAAATGACGATTTATCACAAAATTGAAAAAATAAAAATCTTACTTCCTTATAAGTCAAAATGAGAATTAAATCACTAAGAAAATATTTTAAAAACTATAGAACATTCTAAAACACAAGAATTTCTATTTTATACATGAAAAATTGGTTTTTCAAAATGTAACAAATTAAATCCTTTAAAAAAAATATTTTTAAAATTTACAAAAATAAATTTTGAATAAATTTAGCCAAGTTTTTAAATTCTGCAAAAATTTGTGCATCTTAAAAGACGAAAAACACATTCAAAAAAGTGACAATGAGAATTTTTAACAAAATTTTTGTAAATATAAATCTGGTGGATTAAATTTTGCAAAATTTTTGCACCAAAACAGTCAGAAAATTAGTAAAATATTTGCAAAATAGAAAATAATTTTTTTTTTTCAACTTGGTCTTCAATCATATTTATACGGTATACCTAGAAATAGCCGGATTTGCAATTGGCGTGAAAAGTGTCTTTGAAGGCGAAACAGACAACCCATGCGTAAATGCCCCAACTGGACGATTCTTCGGAGGACTCTGTGACGGACCGGGCGAATTCCACAATCTGGAATTATTCTATAAAACAAAAAAAATTTATAAACAATTAAATAAATAAAATAAAATAAAATAAAATAAATATAAATTACTACTAAAAATTTTAAATTTTTCTTCCGAAAGATTTGCAGCATTAAAATGAAAATATTTTTGCAAAGTTTAAAAATTTGTGAAAATTTCAATTTTTTTTTAAAAAAATGACTAAACTCTTGCAAATGTTTTTTTAGTTAGAAATATATACCTGCAAAAATTCTGCAGTTATTTGGCTACATTTTCAAAAATTCTAAATAATTTCTGAAATTTCTGTAATTTTTTGAATATTTGCAACAATTCTTAACACAACAAAAAAAATTCATTAGATTTATGCAAATATTTGCATACATGATAAAATTCAGCAGAAATTATTCACATTTATCCTACATAAAATAGTTAACAAAAATTAAACTAAATTTTTAAAAAAGTGACCAAAAACTGAGAATTTTTGCAGAAATCATCAGATTTTTTTTAGTTGGGTTTATAAACATAAAAAAAAAATCATTTTTTATATATTCTTCATACCATAGGTGAACCAGCCGGATCACCAATTAAAAAACTCGGCAAATACTGCGGCCCAGGGTAGTTGCCGGGGTTATTTGGGCTTCCAACAGGAGACCCGGGGGATCCCAAATGCATCGGTTCGCCCGTCGTGCTAGGAGAACCTGGAAAAATTCGATTTTTGTGTTAATTACGTCATTTTTTGGGTTTTATGTTGTGCGTATACATACCCGAGGAGTCAACTGCGCCATAATACATTGATTTGGATTTATTGATGTGGTCGAGTCAAATTTTAACGGGATTTTGAGCCCAAAGCGCACACAAAAATTGAACACCGGAAATTTGGTTTCGGTGATTTGAAATGGTTTGGGTTATGGACGAAAGAGGGCGCTATAGGTTTTCCGGCGTTTTTTGATTGGTGGTAGTTGTGATGGAGGATTTTTGGAAGGTTTTATTTATTTTGGTGGTTTCTTTAGTGAGTTTTGACTTATTTTTGTCTAATTTTTATAATTTTATAAAAGTAATGATTAAAATTTTAAAATTATAAAAATTGTGGAATAGAAATGTTGGTGTTTGATTGGTTGATTTGTTTCCCGCCATTTTGCGGTTGATTTGAAATTGAGTTTGATGTTTAAGGGGGAATTATACTGTGGTTTTCAATTTTATTGTTGAATTTTGTACTGTAAATAGTTTTTGATGAGTTTTTTCTTTATTTGACACATTTAAATTCCAATTTAAATTATTTTAGGTGAATTTTTATTTGATTTTGATATGCAATGATGAAATTCAGTTCTGTAATATTCATTTTATTAATAAATATTGGTGCTACAAATGTATTTTTTCATCTTTTTCCATTATTTTACACATTCAATATTTTATTTTTCATCATTTTAAGCTAATTTGAATTCAATTTTGATGTGTATGGGTAAAATTATGTTCACAAATTTCATGCCATAAATGCAGTTTTCACTCTTTTTCCATGATTTCACACATCTAAAATCTAATTTTCACAACTTTAGACTAATTTTAAGGCTAATTCTAGTCTGTTTTCACATTTTAGGCTAATTGCATGCTAATTATACACTGTTTTCACCATTTTAAGCTAATTATCAGGCTAACTGTAGTCTGTTTTCACCATATCAGGCTAATTATAAGGCTAATTTTATTTTATTTTCCAAATTTTAAGCTAACTTTAGACTAATTTTCCTTTATTTCCATTTTAAAACCATCATCCAACTTTAATTCAAACAAATCAAATCAAAAATCCCCCTCATAAAAACACAAAAACTGCCAACTCACAACTCAAACATCAACCATCAAAATCCCACTTTTTTATCCTGTTTACATCTTGTCACACCCATCCAACTCTATACATAAAACCCAAAAATAAAACTTATTTACATCCACCCCTGCACTTGTCTGCAGCCACACTACTCACTCTCACTTATAATTAACTCCCAACCTCAGGACCTTCAGAAACAGACAGAAAACATGAAATCCCACAAAATTCAAGGCCAATTATTCATCTTTAAGAAATTCCTGGTCCAGATTTATCATGGTTAGTAAGTCATTTGTTCCTTGGCTCTAATTATATCACACTTGTCTGATGTGTCTCACTAACTCAAGTAGTTTGATATAAATGACAGTTCAACCAACTTGGCACAAAATACAAGAAAATGCTATGAATAGCTGACAATTTTAGCCAGAGTAAAGCCAGACCAAGGTTTTAATTCTTCTTCCTTGAACATGGAGACTAAGATATGGGTTTATCAGTGTTCCTGTGAACCTCCTTCTTCTATTACAATTTTGGAGTATCATTTGAGTACTATCATTTATCTTGATGGAGGTAGGTGTTTTAGGGGTGTTGATGTGTTTGTGTGTGTGGCTGTAGGGGGGGATTTGTTTTTTTAAAGGGGAATGGTCAAAGGTTGGTTTTAATGGTTGGAAATGTGTAAATTTTGGTGTAAAGTACTCACAAAAATATTATCAGGTGCAATTAGCTGTTAGAGGTAATTTTGTTTTGCATTAATTCCATAATAAAATGTTTTTGTAATTTTTTTTACTAATTTAATATCAGGGTGGAAAGAGTATTTTTTTCATATGATCAATGTAGCTATGGCTTATAATTTTTGTAATACTTGGAAGTAAGATTAATGGATTGGACTTACAATTACTATTGTACTCAAAAAGATTGCTCAGGATCATCTTGATTTAATGGAATATTTTTTTGTGATATTGAATTTACAATAATCCAATATTGATAAATCTTGGCTAAACAAGATTTTATTCTATTTACGTATTTATTTATTTATTTTTAATTTTATTTTTTAAATTTTTTAAATTTTTAAATTTTATAAGTTTTTTAAATTTTTATATATTATATGTATGTTTTAAATTTTATAAATTTTTTAAATTTTTAAATTTTATAAATGTTTTAAATTTTTAAATATTTTAAAATTTTAAAATTAATGTTTACATTTTTACATTTTTAAAAATTATTTTTTAAATAGTTTTTATCCTGTAAATTTCTTAAATTGATGTTTAATCTTTTTTATTTTTTAAAATTTTTGAATTTTTGAATTTATAAAATTATTTTAAAATTATTTCATGAATTTTGTTTATTTTTTAAATTTATCTAATTAAATTTATCTAATTAAATTAATTAATTATATTTACTTTAATTTTAGTTTAATTTAATTTATTATTTTTCATTTTTATATTTACGTATATTTAATTAATTTTTATTTTGAATTAATTTAAATTAATTTTTTTAATTTTATTTATTTATTTTCATTTTTACCATATAAGGCACCATTTTTAAAAATAGCAATATTTTCCAACACTAGATGTCAGAATAAAGCATGTTCTCACACAAACAACATTCTGTATTATCTTCAAAAAACTCTCCTTATAGGTGTCACACCTAATTATCTCACAATCACACCACACAATTTAAAAAAAAACTTTCCCACCTATTATCAAATCTTTAATTTGATCAATCATATCACTCAATAATGATATAACCCATTTATAAACTCAACATTGCCATAACCATGAGCTCAAATTACTCTATTAAAAATCATTATCCCACCAACTTCCTTTGGAATTAATCAACCTTGACTCTCAATTCTATTTATACCAACCAAATTCCCAACAGACACAACAAAACAACACACAACAACAAAACCCACCCAACAACAACACAATAACTCACCAAAATAAACAAAAATCCCAAAAAACACAAAAAATCACCAAAAAAATCATTAACCTTTCCACAAAACCCCATCAAATCAATCCAAAACTCAAAATAAACCCTCCATATGTCATCCATGACGTCATCAACCAGACACATGACTAGTTAATAACGGACTGTGTTAAATTGATTTAAAAATTGTATTATTGCTCTTGTGTTTATATTTGTCTTTGTAATTTTGTCTGTGACAGGTCCCATAGACCTATATACTACTACTACTACGTCATCAACCTCCCCCACCCACCACACCTCGACAATGAACCCTCCCATTCCATCGATTGTGTTTTGCTTCCATTTTCCCTGACGCAGATCCAACATGACCTCGTTACCAAACCGGGATAGCCCTTGCATGGTTGTGTGGGTTTAGGCTGGGAAGAACTAAACCCACAACACACACAACAGTGTATATGAAGCCCACAACACACCTGGAGCTACCTGGAGGTGTGAAGATGTAATGACATCTGCATCTGCTTTGTTTGTGTGCCTGGAAGGGTGAAAAAGTGGGAAGGATAATGGATTCCTGCTTGTTAATCATCCTGGTTACATGATGATGGACAGTCCTTTTAGTGGTATAGGGCTTTGTGTGGCCTATTATCAGGATAGGTGTCCCTATGCTGAACCATATTATTTCTGCTCTTATCATGGAATTGAGACTGATCTGCTGAATTTGACTGCCTGCTGGGGATATGAATTGTGGAGGTTTTCCACCACCTGTACTCTGGTCATTGAATCAGGTAAATATTATATGGTGTTGGTTTTTTTCCATATTTGGAGTTGAAGGTTGGGTTGCCAGGTATTTGGTGGGGATAGTTGTTTCGAAGCCGCTAGACCGGTATACCGGCCTAGCTGGCGTACCGGTATAGATCTTGATCCAATTTATCATCGTTGATTGAGAATTTGCACAGGTGCATTTCGAGCTTCACCCGTTTCGAGCTTACAAGCTTATATACAGAGGGTGAATACTCAAATATGAAACAGTTTATAATTTTAATTAACAGATTTCAATACACGTTTATAAACCAGTTAGTATGCTCAATGTGTTCACCAAGGAATCTGCTGCAGCGCTGCATCTTTGTTTCCAAGATTCAAAGACTTTTAGTTAAATATGAAATATGTATGTGAATTTAATGAATATATTAACCCGCAAATCACATCAATCCGAACCCGCTAAACCGGTAAAGGCCTATCTTGCTTAGATCTTGATCCAATTCATCATCGTGGATTGAGAATTTGCACAGGTGCATTTAAATCTTCCAAGCTTATACTTGTATAAGCTGACATATTTGAATTTTAATAAATATGTATATTCGATGAATCACCCGAACATGTCAAGCCGAACCAATTCACTGGTGCCAGACGGTTCTATCTGTATATTCTTGATTCTGTTCATCATCGTGGATTGAGAATTTGCATAGGTGCTTTTATAGGTTTTTCCCTTTTCTAGTTAAATGCTGATGTATTTATGCCTTTCCCGTTATTTCGTCCAATTTCTTTACACGCATGAATGAATTTCATAATCGAATACCTGGCATTTGGCAACCCGGTTACGTGACTTACTTGAGGGTGAATATGGTGGCTTCATTCAGAAATTGACTACAATTTTTGTTTTGATTTTCAAGTTGCTTTTTCTTGTATTAAAAGTAAAATCAGACATGTTATCAATTTAGGTTGGGTTAGTTTAGGTCATGACAGATTGTGATTAATCAAAACTTGAATTTTTATTTATTTTTTTAAGGTGTTTTTCAATCAAAACATGTTTTTCACCATAAACAGAAAATTAAAGTCTTTTAAAGGTTACAATTAAAGGTTGTGTAAGCTTTTGGAGGTTTTGAAAATTTTTTTCACTAATGACTTTATTTCTAACATAACAATTTTAATTGCTAACTCATTGAATTATCATTGATCAAAGGATTATGTAACATTTAGGCTCATTATTGAGCATTAAAATCTAATTTTTGTCAGAAAAATCCCCATGATGTGCAAAAAAGCATCATCAGTATGCCAAACTGTAGACATTTATATTAGATTTGGGTTTTATTTTGTTTGTCTGTAACCTTGAGCTTCACAATGTTTGGGTTTGGTTGTTAAATGCAGAAAAGAGTCTCTTAAAGAGGTAATCCCCTTAATCTAAATATTTCTTAATCTTTAATAACTTCCTTGATTAAAATTCAAAAACAATGATGAAATTATCAATATTTTTCAACATTATTTGCTTGGTATATCATTTATTTCATTTCAAAAGACAATTAGTAATGGGAAATCAGCCAAATTGGCAGCATTGTGTGTTCCTTCTTCGGAAATATGATAAAAAAATCAGTTTTAATCTAAATCACAAAGGATTTTGCTTCTGACCAATCAGCTGGAGTTCCACACAAGCACAACATACAAACAAATAAACTATTGCAGAAGCCTCTGGTGATAAAATTTAGAAAAACCCACAAATCAGTTTTTCATTTGTTGAAGTTAAAAAGTTACAAAAGCCAGAATCCAAAGTGACAGCTCATAACTATAATTTTGTAATGAAAAACCTCTGTTTACACCACAAACACATATGTGAGTTTGCATAACTTGTTATAATTCTAGTTATAACTAGTTATAATTCTTTATATTATACCTTATGCAAGTGTAAGCATAAGGAGTATGCCCTGTTATAATGCTATTTTATAAAATAGTGCAGCCAATCCCATTTGAGAGATCCTCATAATTTGGTCCCACCCCTTTGCAAATGGCGACGACCGTGTCGTCCCGCCTCAAAACTTCGTTGCTACATATACTTTCATCTACAGCACCAATTATTGAAATTTTGGTCTTATTTGATTCATATTACTGGAAGTAATAAACCAGCCACTTGTTACCGTACCCCACAAATTTTGGAACCAGGAAAGATTCTTTGACATGATGGGTTGGCCTGGTATTGCAGTATCACAACTTTTTTAGTATTATTTTATAATGTAATTTTAAAAGAGGAATTCTGATGCAATCAGAAAAATTATACCTTTCCTTACACTATAAATGCAAGCACAAGTAATAAATATTACAATATATGAAATACATTGCGCAAACTCGCAACGATGTTGCAGATTATATAAACAGCAATTTATTGTGACATTTCCAGTGGCATTTTCAGTTGAAACAAATTATATACTAGTCAGGAAAATTATAACCAAAAAATGATTGATATATTCTTCACAGAGGTTATTGAATTAATGACTGGTGAAACATTGGGCCATTCAATGCCATAAGAGGATTTATAGCTTTTGGTATCAAGCCAAAACTTTAAGTTTGTATTGTGGAAAAACTTGTTTCCCTTTAAGAATTGCTTCTTCAATATTTGATGGAGATTTTTTTAATGTTGTCTTCTGAGTGCTCACACATTCAATTGTCTGACTGCAACTAATTGAATTGCTTGATTGCAATTCATGAAAACTGGCTTTGTTTACAGGAAGGAGAATTATCTTATTATCTACAACCTATTTTGATTAGTTAATAGTCACTTCAATGTTTCCTCAAAAGATGGCTCTTCTGTATTTGGTGATTTTTTTTTAATTTATGACATTTTTGTGCCCAAGGCTATGAAAAATTAATTATTTGTAGAATGTGGACATTTGGCAAGTTGAATTATGTTTCTGCCACCACCCTTGAATTGTCATCATGTAAAATGGTTTTTAAATTTGAAATGCCACAGAAATTGCATTAACAATTAAAGTTGATTGATGCATCTGCAATGGGAGACATTTTTGTGTTTTATATTAAACTTTTGTTTATTTTTCTGTGTTTTGCCCATCCCTCTGCACCTTGAAGAACTAACCAAAGAAAATTACTGCAGATGATTGCTTGTTTATGACAAGTCAATTAACTAATAAAAATCATTTGGACCTTGCAAAATCTCTCCCATTGTGACAGCATGTAGCAATTGAACTTCCCTGTGGAAAAACCAGACAATTTTCCTTTGTTTGCTCTCTTGTGCATGCACACAAATCAACTTTTATGACATTTTTTCCATGACTTATTTAAAAGAATTCAAGGACTCAAGTTTTTAAAGTGCCTTTATTGCAAAAAAATTGGATTTCCAAATGTAAAGTTGATGTAAAATTTGATTTAAATCCAGATATAGTTAGTTCCAACCGCATAATTTTCTGATTGCGAATAAATGTCTATAACTGTGTTCAAAGCTAAATGGATTCTTCCGATTTCCCCGATTACCTGGAATTACAGGTTTTAAGCAAATAATCCAGGTTTTCCCCTGATTATGACAACTGTGTGACAACACAATAAAACAAAATAATCTTAGACCGTGTTGATTTTGGTAGTGAAGTGTTGTATATTATCTTGATATTATGCGTGTTTCCAGGGTCTGGTAAAATTCCCTGATGGTCAATTACATGCCCTAAGTACCGGATAGTGTCTGTAGCAAATGTGCATTTGCTTAATTTTATTTTAACATTAGCATTTCTTAATTTCTCGAATACCGCATTCAAATGATGCAGAATAATTCTGCTTGGGTGCACTGTACCAGGTCAAAATCCTCACACTTTGACAAAATTTGTTCACTTTGTAAGCGTGCAGCATTGGCCTGAAATGTCATTTAACACTGGCAGGGGTTTGTGTATCTCGCCAGTGGGTATAGTTTAATTTGAGTTCCCACACTCACCAGACTACAAATCATGAGACATTTCATTTCAACGGAAAACATACAGAAACTTTATTGAGCGCATGGGCCCAGGTCAAAGCCCGACAAACGACCCAACACACAGTAAAAAAAATTTGTCCCTATATGAACACCTTTAGGTATAAGTCACATAAGTGTGCAAATTACGGTGTGAATGAATAATTTACACCGTAAAGGAGTTAAAAAATTGCTTCTTATACCTGATAC
>JAQFZO010003412.1:0-10016 GCA_034695885.1 Geophilus flavus | reverse complement strand
AATCAGATTATTTTCTTATTTCATCTCATCTGACTAGTTTTTAATTGAGATTTGTACTTTGCAGGGCATTTTGGGGGTAATTTGTGGACCAAACTGAGAAAATGGTGATTGAACCTCATTATAACAGTCACCAAATGAATTAAACAATTTTGTCAACCAATGAAAACTCGATTTCTCTTCGATTAATCGTATAAAATATCGTAGTTAATTGATCAAAAATTTTAATAGTCCCAGCAGTTTAATCCTGTTTTTCTCAAAATTATATTCCATAAATGATATGTAGTCATATTATTCCCTGGTGCGAAAAGTGTGCGTTCAACAACTTGAAATTTGTTCATTGGATGGTCATTATTCAAGATTAGTCAGGTTTTATGGCCAGTTTATCTGTTTAAACTTGGATGGTCTCATCTTTATGCTATAAGATGGAGATTCCTAACGTTTTCATTTGTAAGTAAATTTTAATTCAAATGTGAAATGGAGTAAAAGAAGTTGCAGATAAAACTATTTTAATTTCTTAAAGCCCAAACCGGGCCTTCAAAAATTTTGAAAAATGTGTTGTGGTACACCTGGTTTTGAGACGTAATATCCAGAGCAAATTTTTTTGATTTTTAAACGTAAACAAATGCACACTTTCAAAAATAAAATTCCAGTTTCCCGGTTTTTGGTGAGTAAAAAGCATTTTTGACTTGATCTTTGGGCCAAAAGCCTGTTTTTTTTTGTTTTTTTTTTCCTTCAGTTTTTTCAACCGGTTCAATTTTTGAAGGATAAAAAAAATTAACAAAGATTAAACATGTTTTTAAATGCTAAATAAAACTTAATTGAGCAAATCATGTACAATTTTAAATTATTGCATCTGATTGGCTAATCAGCAGGTGCAATTATATGGAATTGCTTCTCCCCCAGTTTTTTCTACTCCAATTGAACGGGTTACCAAGGCTCAAAGGGCACTTAAACTTTAAGGCGTAATTTCTGGATCCATTGTTTTTGATCAAGCATAAACACACAGAACTAAAAAAATCTGCAGATTATTTTTCAAAAAGAGTGCCAACAATCTGCAGTTATTTGGCTGCTTTTTCAAAAATTCTGTATAATTTTTATAAAAATTTTGTATATTTTTGAATTTTTACATAAAATCTTAACTCAACTAAAAAATTTTTTAGATTTTTTGCAAAAAAATTGAAGCTATGATTGAAACCTTCAGAAATTTTAAGTAAAACGGTCTCAACTTTATACATTTGGGTTTGTATATGAAGTTAGGGGTATTAGCATTCTAAATTTAAACCCTCAGGTTTAGGCAGTTTGTTATAATGAGGTTTGGTGGATACCAGACACTGGAAACAGTGACTAAACTAAGCTGATTCAAAAATAAACCAGAGTCAATAGGCAGTTTGCGCATTTCGTGTTGTGCAGAAAGACGCAACATTACTGGGCTTCTAATTATTGGAAACAACTTTCCCCAGTTATAAAAATTTCAGTAGGAGTTTGAAACAAAGATGAAGTTCTAACAAAATTTTCATTGATTGGAGACCTTATTTACAAAAAATACACCATCAGTTGCATTGCGTTTTTCCGTTTGTGTTGATTTGCGCAAACTGTCTAATATTTTTAACTATCAATAATTTTCTTTCCAGTGCTCTCATGACCCCAACAGAATTCAGGATGGTCCATCATGCCCGCCGTGCACAATCCTGCATCTTATCCTCAAGAACTGTTAGATGAGATAAAAATAAATAAAAATAAAAAAAAACCAAAAACTTTCAATCAATAAATCAAATCCAAAAAATATATGTATAAATGTAATCTACCCATCAATAAAAAACTGACTCTTTTAATGAAAAACACAAATACGCTTTATTCACAGGATCATATTGCATTAGCAACCCACCTGTTGACACCTTGGCAGCTACCTGCCTTGCCACCTAACTGCAAAATTGCCAATTATATAAGTCCATTTTATATATATATATATATGTATTAAATTAAGAAGAAAAAAAATTAAAATCAAAGAAAATCATATCAAATCACAGTCCAGGTTTAAGAGGAAAGAAAAAATGACTGGAAGAAGACACTCAATTTCAAGGAAGCTAACAACCACCTGGAAACTTGTCCTTAACACTAAAGATTTGCACAGACACTCATATGGTGAACAAAGCAAGCATAAAATCACTTTTATGTTAAATATATAGAAATGTATATATATGTAATCGACCGGGAATCAAAGCGAGGTGAGTAAAATGTAAAGGTGAAGAGACAAGTCGACTTTGCACTATTGATTTTTCGTTAAATGTACAATTTGTGATGGTCAAAGTTGTTGATTTTGTGGACGGAGGCGTCGAAATTCGTTATGACGAAGTTCGGTTTTTCGGGTTGGGAATTTCAACAAAGTCGCTTTGACGTCAGACGTTGAAGCGACCGGGTGGAAATTCCGGTTTCCCGGTTTTTGGTGAGAGTAAAAAGCAGTTTTCACTTGATCTTCGGGTCTTTTACGTTTTTTTCCATTTATATATAAAATGCAGTTTTGACTCGGATCTTTTTTCATTTAAAATTCAAATATATATTTCAACGTCCAACTTTGATCATCACGTCCGTTTCTAACCAATATTTACATCTTCAAAGCCCGGGTGCCATCGTTGGATGAGTGCAAAGTCTGGAAAAATGAATTTTATATACACAAAATGTCAACGATCAAATTCTAAGCGCAACCGACAAGAACTTCCAACTTTTTATAAAAATCCAAAAAAAAATCAAAAAAATTTTCAAAAAAAATCAAAAACTCAAACTAATTCCTAATTTACCTTACAACAGGAGCAGTCAGGGGCAAATCACATGATCCTGAAAGCTGAAACAAAAATCAACCCTCCATTCATAAAAGAAAAATCATTAAATCAAGCGCGCTAACTCAAAATTTATTAACAAAATCAAAAAATTCAAAAAAAAACCCAAAAACTTCCAACAAAAAAAAAGAAAAAACTAAAATCTCACCTTTTATTCACTTTTCTCCTGTGAAAGGTAAGAAAGAAAATAAATTATTTCAATAATCTTCAAGAAATTCAATTTCAACAATAAAAAAAAACACTACAATGCAAAAACCAAACAATAAAAAAAAAATTTTATGCTTGCTTGTTACCCATATTTTATTATTATATATATATATCAAGAAACAATAATAAAGAAAAAAAATGGCAATAATGCAGATATTTTCATTAAGTATCTACAAAACACATTGTTATCTTGGCCATGGTTTCTTCTTCAGCCTTGAAGATCAACCCTTCTACTTTTAATTGTTGAATATTATAATAATCAAGGAATTTTTGCAAAAATACAACTACACAACAAATTCTAAAATAATAAAAAGTGGAAAATTAAAACATTATTACTTAAACTACACAGTTATCAGATTATAGCACAGTTTTCGTAGTTAGATATACAAAATAAAAGAATAATAATAATAGTAATAATAATAATAATAATAATAATAATAATAAAAGTCACAATTTTTCATCTTTTCTTCATCTGTCTAACGGCATTCAAATTGGACACAAATAAACAAAATGAGAATAGAATGATAATATTTCAATGCACAGCTTGTGGGAAGGGGGGCATCGTCAATTCAATGTATTCAAGTGCAACTTGGGAAAATGGCGTCTGAAAAAGAACAACAAACCGCTGTCGTTCATATCAACTTGCCATAAAGATTTTTCTTCTATTTTTTTAATATAGTACTGGGCTGGAAAAAAATAAAAGGTTGTTAGTTTTGCTTTTTTTTTTAATTTTTTTTTTTTTTTAGTTTTTGTTGTTCTGGATGTTTTTCCTGGGTCTGGCTAAGAGAAATAATGGTTGGTTAATTTATGGAGAGGGGGCATTGGTGGTGTGATTTTTTTTGGTGGGAAATTTAAATGTCGAACGGGTTTTTAATATGGGTTGTGCGATTTAGGTTTCTCCGTGATCGCAGCGAACTGACCGGGCGCGAGCCCTGATTCGGGTTTGTCCTGGCACCGGCTTGTTTTGTTCGACTCTGGTAAAAAAGTCTGTTTATTATGGTTGTATAGGATCAATGATGACGTCATTGTCCTCCCAATATTATGACTGGAAGGATCTTTCGCTTGATTGGATTTTTGAGAACAGTTTTAGCGTTGAAGAATTAAATTTTAAATTTTTTGAGTTGTGTAGTTTGAAAATCTCTTTATTAGGAAGTAGTTGTTGAACCTCGTTATAACGAACTTTGTATTTATTTGGACCATACAGCACTAAAATAATGCAAATTTTTTTTTTTCGATATATCAAACTTTTCCTGGTTCCTTCGAGTTCGTTATAACGAGGTTCAACCTGTAGTAAAATTAAATCAAAGTCTTGTTTATCCGAATGTTGTTATTATGAATTCTAAGAGACCAAATAAAATTATGGTTGTTATAACGAGGTTATATATTGATACATTGATACAAGCCAATTTCTTTAGAATTTTTTGAAAATTTTCTAACATTGGTCAATTAGGAATTCATTGTAAAAAGGTTTTAGTCAGAATTTCGTAATAACAAGGTTTCATTCTCATAACTTTGTTGTAATGAGGGTTTATCATGGTACAATACCCAGCAAAAAAACTTAGTAAAATCTTTTTGTATTTTTCAGTCAGAATTTCAGTTTTTTTGCAAATATTTTACAAATTTCGGCTTTTGTTGCTATTTTTGTGCAAAATTTTTACAACTTTCTTATAACGAGGTTTCATTATCACAACTTTGCTGTAATGAGGGCACATCACAATAACTTCGTTATAACGAGTTTTCATTGCCATAACTTTGCTGTAATGAGGGTTCATCATGACAACTTCGTTATAACGAGGGTTTACAACAATAACTTCGTAATAACGAGGTCCAACATTTTTCAATGTTATATGGAGGCCCAAGATTTTTCAATTTGTTATATGGAGGTTCAACATTTTTCAATTTGTTATAGCGAGGTTCAACACAAAAAAATCCGTCATAACGAGGTTCCATCTCCAACACCAATTCTCCCATAGAAAATATAATAAATGACGTCATTATCCTCCCAAATTCATCCTAACTCAACAATCACCCACCAACGCCTCCACGCCCGAAAACGGCAACAATATCAAAAAACCTTCAAAAAAAGAAAAAAAATACATCAATAAAACACCAAAAAAACCACACACACAACTTACCACAAATCAACCATCAAATACCTACCAAAAACCGACACCAGGCCACCTACCTGAACAAAACCACGTGACAAGAAAAAAAAGTTATACATACCATCAAACCGCTTTAAAAATCGCATTATTAAAATTTCAACAATGAAAAAAAAAACCAAAAAAACCAAAACACTACACTATAAACCAATAATGCACCAACAATCAATTGGACCATTGTTTAAAAAAAAATATGGAATAATGAAAAAAATAAATTTCACCAATTACCCGAAATCCACTTGACCAAATGGGCTAACAATGCCAACAATGAAAAAAAAATGTTTCAACAATTAGGGGTGTTTACCATTTGTTTATTGTTGGCCATAAGCGTTGTAATTGTAGCCGTAGCTCGGATGTTGTTGGGCCGAGTACTGGGAGTTGCCGGACGGGGTCGGGCCGCCGGGTGCGCCGCCGCTGTATTGGCCGTATTGTCCGTACTGAGCCGGTTGCTGTTGTCCCTGGGAGTTGGTTTGGCCGGGTTGATGCGCACCACCGCCGCCGCCGTATTGACCGGCTTGTTGGCCGTATTGTTGTTGGGGTTGCGCTTGTTGTTGCGGTTGGCCCGGTGTTTGGTTGGCTCCTGCGGCCGGCTGTGCGGGAGAGAAGGATGAGTGGTCAGTTTTGTGGTCAAGGTTGAGTTTTTTTGGGGGAACCTCGTTATAACGACATTTTTTGTTTTCTTTTTGGTGGGTTTTTGTTGTAATGAAATTTAGTAAGGATAAACCTTGTTACAATAATCTCGTTATAATGATTTTTTGCTATAAAAAACCTCGTTTTAACGAAATTTGGAGGGGATTTTTTTGTTAATGATTTTGACTGAGGGTGAAAATTTCGATATAGCGAAATTATATAACCTCGTTATAACGATTTTTGTAGAGCTAAACCTCGTTATGACGAAATTTGAAAAATTAAGTGTTGTTATAACGAATTAAAATAAAACCTCATTATAGCGAAATTTTTATAAAAGTGAACCTCGTTATAACGATATTGGTTAAAATTAAGTCTTGTTAAACCTTATAATAACGAAATAGAATATAGAAATTGACCCTCGATACAACAAATTTATAGATTTCACTCTCCTAATAATAAATCCTCACTAACACATCAAAACATCTTCGCACACCACGTTTACAGTTTACAGACCACAAAATATCCGGAAAATCTCCACCAAATGGAACATTCCTGCCATTCCTTTATAACCATGTTAGCACAGTCAACTCTGTAAAATCTGGACAGAAATTTGGGCAAAATTTAAGAGCAATTTTTTAAAAAACAAAAGACAGATTTTAGTGGACCCAATAGTGTCCAGATTTCAGAGTTGACTGTATTTGGTTCAAGTTTCGGTTCAGTTCCATTCCAACAATCATGATTCTACGATCAAATTATTCTTCGAAGATTACGCGCAGAATCTCCAAACCCCTGATCATGGAAACGCATGAATTCGATAATTCTCCAAAGTCAGAAAATCCGCTTGCAAGGGATGGATTTTCTGCGAATCAGTTTTTTCAGTGCGCATGAGCGAGAGAAATTTCCTTTGCTTTACTAACGGAAAGTAAAAACTTGCGAGTTTTACCACTGCATGTAAACGGTATAATTATCTGACTTTCTTTCTCCAGTTTTAAGTGGATACCATATTTCTTCGAATAATATTCACCCTCAATTATAAACCGCATCGATAATTTACCACTAGCATCGATTATCCTGATAAGATCCCACTAGCTGATTATCGATAATTGCACAGTAGCTTTTTCGATTGACGCTAGATGGTAAATTCTCGCTTAAAATACACCTTGAGCTCATGTGATTGTCAACATTGGAGGAGAACTCGTGTTTTCAACTGGTAAGATCACTCGTGCCCAGGGCACTCGTGATCTTACCAGGCGGAAACACTCGTGCTCCTCCAATTATTTTGACAATCACACCTCGCTCTGGCTATATTACTGCTGAAAATGTGTGAACTTAATATAACCCGCCCTAGTTTATAAACCGCATCGAAAACAGCTTGATTTTAATATAAGCTGTGGGTATTAATCAAAGAAATATAATAATCTGAATCTCGAAAAAATCCCATAATGGAAACATAAGTACTTTGAACGATTTCAATCAGATGCAATTGTAAATAACTGAATATTGTTTAATTTAATTCTGAATTTTGCATTAAAAAAAAAATATTTGAATACTATAAAATCGTTTTTAAATATAAAAATTTGAACCAATTAAAAAAAAGCCGGTTCAAATTGTTGATACAACCAAAAATAGCAAAAAACTAACCAGTATAGTTAGATCCCTGCCATTTTCCTGTTTTGTGTGAACAAGCGGATCAAGCCATCCATTGGAGATTTTCCACAACATTCTTGGCGTGTAAACGTGATGAAGGGGAAGAAACCTCGTTACAACGAAATTTAATCCCCAATTCTAAATTTCTTCGTTATAACAAGGTTTTCTCGATAAAATCAATTGACCTCGTTATAACAAACTAAATTTTGAGATTTCAAAAAATCTCAAAAAAATGTCGGAAAATAATATTGTAATAACAATGAAAATGTCATCAACGTAGTTTCATCTTCCATTTTACTTTTGCGCATGCTTGACACCTCCCAACGACGGTTCGGAGCAGAACGCTCCTTTCGTTGGAAAGCTCTAATGCTGCGCTTTTTCGATTCACGAGTCCAACCTCGTTATAACAAACTCCAAGTCACAATCAAAACGACTTCGTTATATCGAGGTTTCTTCAATTTCTTTTAAATTATCATCAATCAAAATTATTAAAAATAAAAAAAATTCGTTATAACGAGGTTTGATCCGTATGAGTCACAAAAAACATGAAAACTAGCATAAAAATGTTTTTTAATTGTTATATATAAAAATGACATTCTAACTATTACAAAAAGGGAAAAAAAGACAAAAAAAATGTCGGTCAATAATGAACCTGTGGTTGCTGTCCGCCTCCCGCTTGATTCACCCTGGCTTGCTGTTCGATCATCTCCGCTTCCCGAAACATCCCGAGAGATCTGTAATAGTCGGCCCAAGCGGCGCTGTAGTCCGGCTGCGCTCCACCGGCTGCCGGCTGACCTGGTTGACCTGTGAGGAAAGAAAGAAATCGAGGTTTAGTGGGTTGTTTGAGTTGAATTTTGTAATTTTTCATTGTTACAAATAGATTTTTCATTGTTAAAATAAACTTTTAATTGTTAAAACTGAAATATCATTGTTGAAATTCAATTTCCCATTGTTAAAACTAAAATATCATTGTTGAAATTCAATTTCCCATTGTTAAAACTGAATTATAATTGTTGACATTCAATTTCCCATTGTTAAAACTGAATTATCATTGTTGAACTTCAATTTCCCATTGTTAAAACTAAATTTTTTCTGTTAGATTTTAATAAATCACTGTTAGAACTAATTTTTTCAATCATAGAAATGGATTTTTATTGTTGGAATTAAAGTTTTAATTTTTTTTATTGTTGAATTGACAATGCATTTAATGGGACCAAGAATGGTTGTCCACCAAATATAGATTGTTAATTCTGATTGTTATTGCATGAATTTTACACCATGACTGTTCTGAAGGTTTGAGCAGATGGTTCTAGCAATTCATGCAGGTTTTTTGTTTTTAGTTCTAAAAATTTCTAAAAATTTCTAAAAATGTCTAGATTTTCCAGTTCTTTCCAGTCTAGAACCTCCCAAAAATAAAATTTCTACAATATTCCTCATCCCATTAGAAATTTCTAAGTTTTTCCAACATATTCTAGAAATTTCTCATTTTCCATTTATCATTAGGAATTCCTAAAAAAAAATCTCAACTATTTCTATTTCTAAATTTTTCCAACATTTTAAAAATTTCTAAACAATTTCCAAACCGTTCTAAACATTTTCAAAATTCTAGAAATTTATTAGAAATTTGTCATTTTACTTATTTTAGAAATCTCTAAAATTTTCCAACATTTTAGAAATTTCTAAAAAAATTCCAACAATTCCCAAATTTTTCCTTTTACTAGAAATTTATAGATTTTCCAACAATTTAAATATTTGTCAAAAAAAATCTATTCCATTTCTATTTCTAAATTTCCACATTCCATTAGAAATTTCTAAAATATTCCACACTAAAAAAAAATTCAAAAAATCTATTATAAATTTCTAAAATTTTCCAAAAATGTCATTAGAAATTTCTAAAAAAAAATTCCATTTCTAAATTTATACATTCCATTTCCATTAGAAATTTCTATTTCTAAATTTTTCAATATTTTAGAAATTTCTAAAAAAAAATTCCATATATTTCTAAATTTCCAAATTTCATTATAAATTTCTAAAAAAAAATTCTATATATTTATAAATTTCCAAATTTCTTTATAAATTTCTAAGAAAAAATTCCATGTCTATTTCTAAATTTCATTATAAATTTCTAAAAAAACAAATTCCCAAAAATGTTATTATAAATTTCTAAAAAAAATTCCATTTCTATTTCTAAATTTCCACATTTCATTAGAAATTTCTAAAAAAACAAATTCCCAAAAATTTATTAGAAATTTCTAAAATTTTCCAAAAATGTCACTAGAAATTTGTAAAAATAAATTCCATTTCTATTTCTAAATTTCCACATTCTATTAGAACTTTCTAAAATTGTCTTCACAAAAAAAATTTGTAAAAAAAAAATTCCATAAAATTTTAGAAATTTCTAGTTTTCCAAAAATATCATTATAAATTTCTAAAAAAAAAATTCCATTTCTATTTCTAAATTTTCACATTTCATTAGAAATTTCTAAAAAAAGAAAAAAAAAAAAAAAAAAAAATACCAAAAATTTTTTACCCAAAA
>JAQFZO010003411.1:0-10018 GCA_034695885.1 Geophilus flavus | reverse complement strand
CCCCCCCCCCCTCAATTTTTCCACCCAAAACCCATAAAAAAAAAGAATGGAAACAAAATGGCAGCCTCTAATCCTCCTTTTACTATTGGGAGAAGAAACACAAAAGGGATTATGGGAAGAAATGGTTGTTGAGGAATGTTCAAGATTGATGCTACTAACTTGTTTTTCACATTGATGCGTTTTTACCTCGTGCAAAGGGCGGGGGGGTTCATTAACCCTCTCCTTGTGGAGGTGAAAAATGGTGAAGGGGAGAAAAAGAAGTCATTTATTCTCAGATACAAGATGGGAAAGAAAGAACTAGAGAAAAAAAAGAAAGAAATGGGAAAGAAAAACAGACAAGGGGAGGGGAAAAAATGGAGAGGATGTTGTGTAGGCGGATGTAGGGGTGGTGGGGGAGGGGGTAAATTGTCATGATGCCCAAGCGTCGTTTCCTACACGCGCCAAACACCATTAGATTGTTCTGGGTCTTAAAAATTATCTTGACTGTGTTGTTGTACTTCATTAAGGAGTTTTTTTTTGGTGGGGGAAGGGTGGGGGGATGGGAGAAAGGAAAGAAAAGAAGGTTGTTAGGCTGACACCTGGTGCCGAGAAAGAACAAACAAGTTTGGGAAGACGCGGAGTGTGCTATTGATAGCAATTAACCGGTTACACAATCAAGTTATAGTGCCAAAATGCCAATTACACTGACTGACTTGGGGATGTTTTCAATGATGATGGAAGTATTAATTTTGTCACCAGAGGGATCTGTGTTTTGAAGAGTGGAGTGATTGGTGTTGGAAATTAGTGGATGGATTTTAATGGGTGTGGATATGTGTGTTGCTTTTGTAGCTCCCCCTGGTGATAAAATTTACAACTAGGGTAACACACTCAGTAAAAAGGAGTTAACTGGATCTCAACTAACTTGGGCTGGTTGTAATGACACAGCTGTATGTTTGTTATTATTGTATCTCCCCCTGGTGACAAAATTTGCAACTAGCTCGACTCGCTGTTAGGAAAAAAGGAATTAATAATTCTTTTATATTATTTCTCAAATCAAAGATATAAGCCATCATGTGTTGGTAAGCTTTCAATGCAGCTACTGACTTTAGCGTAGTTCACATGCACACATTGCATTAGCACGTTAACGTGTGAGACTAGCGCATGAACATGGTTCTTACCGCAGACTAGCATTAGTAATGCTGCCATCTTGAATTGCTTGGCTTCATGTAATAAAGTTTAAAATATTTAACTAGTGCCTTGCACAATTTATTGTGCAAATGGACTATGCATGTGGAGTAATGCACATAGCCTCGGCAGTATTGTTCACATGCATCACAAACTGCACAAATTGTCAGTGAAGCATGCGTTATTGCAATCATGTGAACCTGCCTTTAGGCTTGCAACCTATAATTTCAGTACAAGAATTAAAAATAAATTCCAATTGAAAAAATCCACTAAGCTGATTCGTATACTTTATTTTTGTTTAATTTTGTTTTGAGGTTTCTCATGTGAGGCATTGAATTTACATTTCAGAGGCAATATTTTAAATTTTGATTCTTTATGAAAAGTTACTTAACATAAACAAAACTAGGTATAGTGCCAAGCATGCTTGGGCATTGTCTAATGCTTTAGGCACCACCAGAAGGCACTGCCAAAACACGATGAATTTTTTTCTTCGAAAACTCTGTGACACCCTAATAAATGAGTCTGGTTTCACCTATGCTCCTTAACAAATAGCTACCAAGCTAACTGTCATCTAGAAGAAAAAAATGACTAGTTAACCACAGAAAATATATAACAGGCTTCTAGACTGAACATACTGGTTGATTCTTCGAAACCTGACTTGATCCTAAATTACTGGTTGCATGCTGATGAGCAATTGCACTGTCATCAGATATTCAGACAAATGCAGCTGTGTAAAAAAGTTTTGTCAGGATTAATGAAATTGACTTTGAGCTAGACATAAGGGGAAAATTGTTCAATTCTCTTCGGTACGGTTTAAGTCAACTCTTGAGTAATTAATTTCTTTTGTCTATGCAACTAGTAAAGCTGTGAGTCACAAGATTTATTACCTGAAGGCCATTAAACATGCAAGCAACTACCCACATCCAAGACATGCACCATCACCAACCAACCAACCAACCAACTTGTGACATCTCACTCAAGGCCCTCTATTGGGCATTGCCTTAAAATGCATGTCATTACTGGTATTCCAGAGAATCCCTTGACAACAACTATTAGAAGATACCTTAAATTGTGGTGTGTAATTAGGCCTGGCATATAATTCTACTCATGATTTCTAGCTCAAAATTCTGGTATAGGCTTATATTCGCCGAATACTTATAATTCGATAGCGAGAGTATATGGTTGGTAGTTACCAGAGTTACTGTAAACAGTTCTCTTGGAATATCTTCAAGTGCCATCTGGTGGTGGACAGATTCTATGTAGGTTTTGGGTTGGTTAAGGTATATATGTATGTCAAGAACAAATTTGAGATTTTGTTATGAATCGAGCAACTTTTTTATTCGATGAGGTTCTGACATTAGTCATTGGAGCCATTGCAGAGGAAAGGGTAATCCAGCTGCTGCAAGCAATTGTTTCTGCAGAAAATACTTATTTCATATTAAAGATGTTGAAATATTCCCAAACATGAACGGTTAAATTACTGTAAGTGGCCAATGCAGTTTACATACTATCTATCTTTAAGGCCTTCTGGGTTGCAACCCAACTAAGATCATTTGATTTGCTACAGGAAAGAGAAGAATTGAAAGCTTTTATCTTCTTGCGTAGTCAGTTGGGACTTGTTTTGGATTTTTACATGGTCCAGAGATCTTGCAATGCATTGAAGTCATGAATTTGTTCTTGTGAGTTGTATTTACATTGTTAAAATGAAAAGAACCAACCATTTCCACTTGTGAGACCATATTCTAGGTTGTGTTTATCTTTAAGAAGAGTTTTATTGAGTCTGGACTAGTTTGATTCTTGCTATGTCAATAATGCATTATTGAATATATACTCTGAGGTATTCGTCGGGCGCTTTGCATTCATAGAGTTTATTGTTGACTTTATCTACTAGTGTAGTGGATGGTTTGTTCAACCTTAATATCCACAAGCATTGTTGCAAAAAGAAATTGTAGGAGGATTGCATTATGCATCATGTGAACAAGTTTGTAGCATTATTGGGGAAAGATTAGGATGAATCACTGTTGGAATTAAAACTTTTGATAATTGCAAACAATACACCATCCTATTTTTATAAAATTAACAATTAATAGTCAAATTTGCTGAAATATCAACAATTGGTGGCTTTGTCCTAATATTTATTATAAATTCCACTCAGTATTTAAACTCTACTGAAAAATTAATCAGAATTTCACCACCAGGTGGCACTATTCTCAAAGAATCATGGGTACTAAAGGCACCATTTTCCTTCCTTATTAATTCAATACAACTAATCCATTTCAAAACCAAAGTTGTTACTGCTATGCTATCCTATTCCGGAGTAGATGGGCGCTTACGGTTAAACTTAGGCCTACAGAAAATCAAGATGTGAGGTGGCAAATGTAAACACAAGTGTAAATCTGAAACTATGTTCCCAGCAAAAAGTGCACCTGTGCTTGTGCGCATGCTCACACTATGTTTTTCAGTTGCTATGTTGTTTGGGTTGTCTCAAAATATGGCATGATGTATCCATGCTGCATCACATTTGGTCACTTTCAAAAAAAACATGGAGGTCCTCAGCAACAATCTTACAGTTTTGGTTCTCACTGAAACGCAAGTGTAAGCGCCCATTTTCACCTGGCCTTACTCAAAAGACAAGACAGGTGGTTAGGTTCAACTCTTTACAGATGGTGTTTCCTTTATAAAGTCACAATTTTAAATGCACCTGTACATTCAATTTTTTGTTAAAATTTTTTTAGGGTTCTTGTGCAAATGGCGATGCGATGTGATGCGAGCTCGTGTGAGTTATTGTATTGGTGTAGGAAGTTATTGGACGGAACTTCAGCATAAATTAAAAGTTTTACTCTTTCGTATTCTGCATTTTCTGAAATAAACCAACTATGGAATGCAAGAGACTCAGGAACAATGTTATTCTACTTGCATAAAATATTTTAATTCCATAAAAAGTGACAGAAAAATATTACAGATTAATAACTAGACAAAAATCCGTACAGTAATTCCACAACGAACGCGATCAATGCTAACACAACGCCACTACTAAAAATTGTGAACGCGGAAATCGTGTGAAAAATTGAAACTGACATTCCATATTTAATACCATCACACAAACCATCAACTTTGTACTTAGTATTGATTCTATGAAGAGTCCCTCTTTCTGCTAACATCATAAATCTGTAAAGAAAGATTGTTTTAAACAATGTTGATTGAGTATAGCTTTTCTTTGAGTTAATGGTGCTTACTTTTGACTAAACACATCCACAAATTTTGAACGTTTACCGAAAACTGTGTAAAAACCACCAATGTTAATCGGTATTTTGATAACACTCAAAGAACAGTTTTTCCCAAATTGATCTTGTAGTGAGCCATAGGACTCTATGAAGGCGTTGTGACCGTGTAAAACCAACATTGCAGCGTCTTTCACCACCTTAACTTTGCCTTCATTATTACTTTGCTTCATGCGTTGCCATATTTGGTTCGTGAGGTCAGTTTGTGTGTCCTTGAAACAGACATAATAAATATAATTATTACTTTTGTGTTACGGTATATCAGAAGTAATTTACAAGTGCAATGAGAGATTGTTGGTAATCGACGAAAACATGAATCTTTCAGTCGAATATTTTATTACTATAGCATCTATGACAAGAGCCTTGTAGATAAGAAATGATATGTTAAAAACCATGGTTTTTAAATCGACCAATGATAGTGCGTCATACAAAAGCATTGCTTGCACGCAATTTCTATACCAAAAATTTCTGACAGGAGTGAGTATCCTCTATCGATAATCACCCTGTAGCTGTATGCCATCTGCAATTATTTATTTACTCTAGTTGGTACTTTTTGCTGTAATAATGTGCAGTAAAAACCATTAAAAAAATATTAGTTAACTTGAAATCCTTGATTTAAATGAAAGAAAAAACATTTGATTCACTTTAGAGAGTTGTTTCCTGGCAACAGTTGATGAAATTGGCTAAAAACAGCAATAAAAAGATAAAAAGTACCAACAACTTGAAAATGCTCAATCGGATTGCTTTCATGTGTCTTTTAAATAAAAGGAGGCTAATTTATTACCTAAGAAAGGGGTTTCATCAGTCAAAACACAACAATTTCGTCTTGAGCAGCAAAAAAGCTGTATGCCAATTGAGGATAATGCAAAGTTGATTGACAAATGTGTAAATGTTTTGATGAATTGTGGACAAATATAACACCAGAACGTTGTAAAAAGTTGATTCATTCCATGCCATAACTTCAGACAGTTTTCAAAGCTCTTAGTAATGTTAAAAATGTTGGGATCTTAAACTTTCAGTACTTTTGGCACAGTGAAAATGAATTTCAGTATTTTTGGAATGATGATTTTTTTTCATTTGCTCATAACTTTCTTTCTACTGGACATTTTCATATGATTAAGTTTGTTTTGTAGTTAGAGGTCTACTATATGGTGATGTAAAGAAAAGTTTGGGGGTAGTATAGGGCGGCACCACCCTGTATTTTAATTGGGAAACCTTACCAAAACGATGAAAAGCAATATCAATATTCTAAATCTATTTTAGCCTCGTGTCATACCTTAATATACTTGTAAATAAACATTTCTCCCACAGTAAAGATATTTATTTTCTTATTTTTAAGTATGTCTTGAATATTCTCGTAAAGATTATGAGTCGGTGTTGCAGTAAATGATGCGATCAATGTCACATTGTAAGCCATAAAGATGATCATTAGAAAGATGTTTTGCAATTGAGTCAGTCCATAAATAAGGTTGTTTTGTTTTTTAAGTTTGCTAGCTGGATGAACCGAAAACTGATTTTAATATAAGATTTAAGATATAGTGCATTGATTACCTTTCTTTTTTCTTTTGACAAATTTTGTAATTAATATTATACATAGTACAAAAATGCAATACATGAAAATGCTAGAAAGCCAAAGAGGAAAGGAAAATGGTTTGAGAAAAGTCGTCCATAAAAATTCGTTTGTTTCGGTTTCTTGGCTTATTGCAAAAGCCATTGAAGATTGCTCCAAGGGATAAATGACATATTCCACTTTGCTCAGACGTTCTACGTTGATTCCAAACGAAGTTCTGTGCGTAGAGACTTCCTAAAAGTTTAAAGCCGTTACATAATTTTTCAAATAGAGCTAGAAGAATAATACTGGTTGGTAAAATTGTTTGCTCAGTTTGTCACTACTTTTCTGTAGGCTAATCGGTTTCTATAATCCAAATTTTTTTCAATTACAGAAACTGATTTTCAAGAATCCGATTTTCTAAAAATTGTTTCATAACCCTGTATACTTTACGGCACGATCATTGGGAAATAGGGAAATTATTAGAATTCACAGAGCTTAACCCCTCTGCACACCCCTTGATACCCCCTACATCCGAACTTAAATACAAATAATTGGGATAATCGGATTTCGAGAATCAACTTGGATTTTGAATGCAGCTGCAGATGAAATTCAATAATTAGCATGCCCAATTCCCAGAATTCATTGCAAAATGAAGGGAGGCCATAAATTTAAATTCTATTGTCATATTTTTGCCAGACAATACAGTTTAGTATCAATTGGATGGTACTAAATGGCAACAAACTAAAAGAGCATACATTTTTATTCAGTATTTTTCAGCTCCCTATTTAATTCAGATACTGTTTATTTGAACGGTATTAACATACATGGTTTTCCACGACTTGCAGAGCTTTTGACATATTGATAGGAATAAATTTTATGCTGAAATTATGCAGTAATGAAGAATATAATTTTAAATTTTAGGTTTGCTTTAATTTTTTGCATTTATTATTAATTATTTTGTTTTTTCATTTATTCGGAAAGTTTTAAAAAAAACTTTTCACACTGACAGTGATCAAAATTGAACTAGAATTGGAGTGCCAGGAATTGGAGCACTGTTGATTCTGGGTGAAATTCTGGTGAAATATAGTGTACTTACTCTAAATTAGAAAAAATGCTTAAAGTGTGATTTATGATGTCATCTACCATTATTTGGGAGTTCACTTGATCCTTCTAGAAAAAAGAAATGAGGTTAAGTCATTGAAATTTGAGGCTTATTCACCATACCTCATCTACAGGTTCATAACCAACAGTTATCTGTTGTTTTTGGAAAGGAATTCTTTCTTTTGAACTGTATTCAAATTTACAGATGTCTGTCTGTGAGCATGATATCATCAAGTTGGTTTTAATGAAGACATTCAAATCAGATTGATATGACAATTCAAATAATACAACACCCTAATGTAATAAAGTAACGTGTAAGTTTAATAATAAGTTTATCTAATACTGTGTAACCCTTGAACAAAGATAAGTTCCCTCCTTTAATTAATTACTTTCGCTACCACTTAGACCAATGGGACCATGAACGGCAAGGACACAGTTAGTGTTGAAGGATTGATATTCTCTGGGAATGTACCTGCAGGCAAACTGAAACAAAGCAGTTGCTTCGTTTTTTCACCTGAGGTTCTTCTCAGCTACCATAGAATTCAATCCTTGCCTTCTACAACTCTGGCGCCTTTTTCCCTAGCGGTGTTGAAAATAATTAAATGGAGGAAAGTTTTTTTGTCCACGAATGTTGATGACATACGACCATTTCATCGTGCATAATTGCATAAACTCTATTTTGTTTCCAAATAATTATATCTTGTAAATATAATTTTCCAATAAGCTCTCTTATAAAGCTTTCTGACTTTTCTTCAATGATAAATGTTACCATTTTATTTTTTGCCATCATTAATAATGGTGAAATCTGAAAATTTATTTTTGATTAAAAAGTGATCAATTTAGATTTTACCTATAAACCTTTTCAATATGTTCACAGTGGTTAACCCATATCAAAATTGCTTCAAATTGAATAAGAAATGATGCATTCATGCGAGGAATTGTCTCATCACTTAAGTGGTATGAAGCTATTACATAATTTTTTGTCAAGTTTTGATGGAATTGTTTGAGTAAACATTCAGCTACTGAAATGACACACATTTATTGTACCGTATCTATAATTTTTTTAATTAAAAAAATATTGGATACTTTTTCAATAAACTTACCACTATTTTCGTATAATATCAGTACTTTTCTCATGTTTTTTATTTTCATAAAAACTGGCAATATTGTGGTAATTTCATTATCACAGTTGTGAATATTTGATAAATTTCTCCATGCTATAAGAAAATCAACATTAATCCTGCAGATTACAGTTGGCGTCTATTTTTATTAACGAGGAATTTAAAATTGTGGACAAGAACTTGTCGCGAGCAGCATTGACCAAAATATAGACCCACCCTGCCTATGAGGTAACTGTATACCGTATTTTTTATAAGGATAAAAAAACAAAACACCACTTTCACAATTTATGCCTACATAGCCAACTAATCTGTGAGCCCCTAATTAACCTTCGAACGGCCGATGTGCAAAGTTAACCATGCCTGGCCAACCCGGGTCAAAAGTGACCCGGAGCTGCGCATTGTTAGGATTACAAGGCTTTTTATGAAACACCACCAGCCAACCCGGGTCAAAATCAACCTGAAAATTTTTTTTTTTTATTTTACATTCAAATTATATGAAGAGTTTAAAGAATATATACATAGGTTAGGCTGATTTTCTGATAGTTTTACTATTTTTAAATAAATTTTTTCCTAGAGTCGGGTCAAAATAGACCCAGCTTGGCTGTAGGAAGGTTAAAGTAGACTCATATTTGGCCTGGGTGAGTCTATTTACAGTCATTGCCGCTTGTGATAATTTTTTTGTCCATGATTGTATATTTACTTTAAAATTGCTTTGTTTTGAAAGTAATACTTTCATAAATTACTGAAACTATACTTACTGTTGAGTGGTAAAGTGGCAAGGCATAAAGTGGCAAGGCATAAAGTGGTAAGAAATAAGAAAAGAGAATATAAACAGTGTCCTAGCATATCTAGTTTCATTCGGTGTATACAATAATTTATAAAATAAATAAGCAAAACGATGCTATATTAATGGTATCACTAAGCGATTATTAATGAGATAATGACAAGCAATTCGGTTTGAATAGACCAATTGTCAGTTTTTGATATAAGATAACAAATTCAATAAATCGACTTTAGGGTGCATTTCATTTAACTACCCGTAGCAGTTAATGGTTAAAATTGATCTACACTCAACCTAAAGAAATGACAAGAAAATCAATCTAAACTGTGAATTTATCATTGTAATAATATAATAAATTGGGGATATCCTGTTCATTAAAAGTTGGTGACTAGTGATTATTCAATTAGGTTGTAGCTATAAAAAAAATGGTGAGACCGCACGTGTTTCAATGCAAAAAAAAAAAAAAAAATCTAAAACATTTTGTGCATATTTCGAGTGTTCTTAATCAGGGAGTTTGATGAATAGGTACAAACAGAAAGGATGGAAATTGCGGCCTGGAGGATTTTCAAATATGACATACTATTATAGCTCTGTTGTACAAGTGAGTTTCTTCAGGGTGCCCAATAATTAGGAAAAAGCAGTGCTCAAATTTTTAAATAACATTTGGAAAAAATTCACTTTACCAGCATGCCACCTGTTCTGGGGTTATAAGGTATAAGTCTGTAAACAAATGTATTCGCCCACCAGAGGTCTCTCCACATTTGACCTAGGTACTTTGTGACTTCACCCCCAGAAACCCCCAGATTCAAGGGTTAAAGAGTAGTCATACTTCACCCTTCTAAGAGGTTGTCTTTTGACCTCACATACAGTCTTTTATGCCTTAGGCGGGGAGTAAATGGCACTTACAGTAGGCCCACCGCAAATGGAGGCGTATGGCGCATGCTTGGGCGTACACTCAAAAACAAAAGTAGGCATTTTACTCCATTTTGGGTGTATTGAAGCAATTTACTCCTTAATG
>JAQFZO010003410.1:0-10026 GCA_034695885.1 Geophilus flavus | reverse complement strand
TTTATGATTTATCTATTTTATCGTACTCGTCCGACCGATGGTGGTTGATCAGCAAGTGCGATAAAAAGAATAACGTCAGCCTGACGAATGCAACGTTTGGTCCATGGACTGAGATCGTAATCGCATTGATAAAAAACGATTTTATGATGATCCTCCTGTTGTCCGAGCCAACTTGATAAGCGATATTCGTTTACATTTTCAAATATTGAAGGACCAAGCATTTTGCGAACTAGTTCACTCGTTAGATGGAGTGATTGACCTGAAATTAGATAAACTAATTAAAACGTCTTTTTATTTGTTTTTTTTTTTTGGTTTCGTTTTATTACCGATGTAATTTGCTGAGTGGTACAATTCAAGGGTGAAAGGTGTGAGTGGAACATCGTCATTGACGGGTACTACTGCAACTGTGGAAAAGTTCGATGTACTAGGCCTTGATTCCACTAAAAATAAGTGAAAATTGAGTTACGAGTTCTATTAAAATCTCATTTAAGTCTCTCTTACAAGGTAAATTGGATTTCTGCCAGCTGCCTAAAATTCCGTGACCAAGTAGATGCATTAAACGATACATGACCTTAAAAGATAATGAAAAATGCAGTTGTCACTTTGGGAAAAATTTATAATTAATTTTTATTATACCACAGGATATTTAATTTTGATAGCGTTTAATAAACCTTCCGGTAATTTAGCTAATTCCGTGTCACGGACGGCCATTACGGATGTAGATCTTTCCGTTTCCGTGAGTAGTTCAACCTGTATCAATACAAAATATTTGATTTGTGTAAATTAAAAAAAAAAAAAGAAATAGCAAACGCACAATTCCAACTAAATCTCCTCGACCGTACTCTCCAACTAATTCCTTTTTTCCATTATTTCGTGTAATAACAGATCGCAGACGCCCACTTAATACGATGTAAGTGCAGTCGGCAGTGTCTCCTTGTCTAAATTAATTATTAACAATTAACTTTTTTCAAAAAAAAAATTAAATTTTATTCTATTACCTGTAAAGAGACTTTCCAGCTTCTACGTTCATCCAATCTAAAGCAAAGTCGATTTGCCGTACAAACGACGAAAGTCGTTGCACAATTGATGTAGCTACATGTAATACTATTTGAGGTCTCTCTCGCATTATTCTAAATAAAGCAAACATTGTACAAATTGTTATAAAAAAAAATCACAAAATAAATTAATCAAAATAGAACATTTCTTACGCATAGAAATTAATTTTAGTAATAATAGCAACTTTGCTCGTCTGTCGTGCGCGAACTGTGAAATACGACGGCTCCCCAGATAAGATCGATAAACCTCCAACGAGTTCTCCGGCATATGCAACGTATAATTGCGCTTCTTCGTCTTTATCGACCAACCGTTGTGACATCAAGAGAGATCCACTAAGAATGTAAACTAAACTTGCGTCCTAAAAGACAAACATCGATTAAATAAATATCTGCATACATTTTTCAATAAATTTTAAATTAAATTACAATCATGGATTCTTGTTTGACGAGATAAGTTCCCGATTGCAAATCTTTCAATTCCACTCTATCATTGAGCATGGATGAATCATCCAAACCCAACTGCTTAGTGAAACCTTCGTACGCAATCGACAAGTAGTCGGTATCGTCAGTTTCGTGCAGAAGCGAGCGGTCGGGCGCTTCGTGAACACTGTAGGTTTTGCGTTTTCTCAAATCCTTTGGATACTGCTGTTAGAGAATTAAAAATTATGCATAAAATTCTCTGCATTATGTAAAAATTTATTAATTTATTACTTTGGTTCCACTAGTCGACGCTCCCTTGAAAAACGTGTTTTCGTTTAAGGAAATGCGTACATTTCTGGCCGTCGGATCCACTTCGGTGTTGGATAAACTTTCTTCAGGTTCGAGATTTTTATCTCCCGACTTTTCGTCTAAGCTCGCCCCAGTTGCTCCCGGCTTCAGTATTTCCTTCACTCTGTTTGGACTAGTTTTCGGTGAAAGCGGTATAGCTGGTGCAGAAATTTTTCTATGCGCTTGGCAACCCTAAAATGTCATTAAAATATCAATAAATTTGTCATCGTAATGGAAATAATCAAATAATTTACTGGATTAATCAATTGTGTTGTCAGTCCTAAATAATGATAAAGCGCTGTAAAGCTGACTCGCTGAAGTCTGACCATTATAATCTGCACTACGCGAACGAGACTCTCCTGATATCGCTCAAAAACACTTCGGAATGCTTGTAACGGAAGACGAACAACTATCGTATCTTCTACTGCTTTGGCACTAACGGTCTTGAAGTACGAAGGCTGACCCTGTATTTTGAATAAATAAAAATAATAACATGAATAAATAATGATTAATAATAAAAATATTTAGAATTTGATAATACTCACAGTTAGCACATCAACAAACGTCAACAAACTGATTACACTTTCTCCTATCATTACTTGTTTTAGAGGTAACTCAGTTCCATCCTATTTTTAATATAAAAATAAATTCAGAACAAAACCAAAAAATTATTTTTAAAAAGAAAACTAAACCTGTTCGACTATGGATACGGCTAATTTTCCGCTTTGAACCACGTAAATACTATCATCTTCTTGACCTACAGTAAATAAATAGTCTCCTGTGGCTAGATATCGCTGTTCTATATGTTTACATAACTCTAAAAACAATGGTTTTTCGAAATTTCCAAAAACCCTGCAATAAATCACGTGTCAATGGTTGAAAATTGGATTTAATTGATCATTAAATCAAAATATACCTAATACTTCTCAACATGTACATAACTTCAAGCGGTAATCGCTGTTCTCCATGTTCGGAATAGTCAGCTTCCAAATAAGCCAGTGATGGCTCCTTAACTTGCAACGATTGTGGCGATGCATCTTTACGAATACGTAAAATTCTATAAATAAAATCCAATCAGTATATTTTTATTGACAGTAAAAATAATTTACTAACTTCTTAGCCAACTTCAACACAATTTGTCTCTTTTTCAATCTCCTTTCTTCGCCTTTGACTTGCCCAGAAATCGATCGAACTTTTCTGATAATTTTTCGTCCATAGAACATAACCTTATCACGCTTTCTAAACCGAGGTTTCGTGCTTCCAACACCAACAACAAACTCCTTAACACTAGGAACTGAAAAAAAAAAACACGCAATAAATGTGCCAAAAATTCTTCAGAAAAACAAAGTAAAAATAAAAGCAAAACAAAAACCACAAAAAAAATCTGACCTTTTCTTCTCAGTTTGCGAAATATCACAAGAGCTAATGTTACTACCACGATGAGAATTCCGACAAGCACCAAACACTAAAATGATTAAGGAAATTATAATTACTGGAGCTGATTTTACGTGATAAACAAATAACAAAGCTCACTTGTTGCAATGAAATAGCGAGGCTTGAGGAATACTCTACATTTCCTTCTACTGCGTCTAAAACCGTGTCCGGAACATTTTCTTGCAAATCTAAATCTACCTCCTTCTCAGCTTCCACCATTGTCGATTATACAATGCCAAACACTGGATGTTACTTCATCCTTTGAATTGGCTCGTCTCCTCGTCAGCGACGATCAGCTGACGAGCAAACCGATTACGGTCGCGTAGTAAACTCGTGTGATTCGTTGCTTATCATTGTCATAAACAAGGGCGCTTTATTTTAAAATTCACCACCAGGTTGTACGTGAGACAGCAAGTGATGGACGGATGATGTTTTGAAAGGATAAAATGTCAAGTAATAACGACTTACACGCTGTTTCTGGAGCATGGGATTTGATCTCAGCCAGTTTAAAGGATGTAGCGTGGAATGTGAGTTTAGTTAAACGTGATTTTCGGTGTTTTGATGTTTCATTTCAATTAAAATTATTTATTTTTATTTTTAGGAAACCGTTGCTCTTCCCGTGGAGTACGCAAATGCGGTTGAAGTGCTGTGGGCAAATGGCATATCTAATATTATATCGGAGTGGTATATAGAAATATTGAAGCGGGAGTTAGAAGAGAATTGCGTACCTCGATTTTGGGCGCTCCTGCAGAATGATTCGGGCAATGCAGAGATCAATTTCAGTTTTCTACATTCTGTTAATTCCCTGTACACTGATTTACTACGACATAATCCCGCTTTGGAGAGACTACAATTAACTAATAAATTAATTGCCAGTTTATCCAATGATAAAACGTATAAGGAAACAATTTTTGATGTTGCTAAATTACATCTACGTGCCATTTTGTTTGCCCAACTGCCGCTGAATTACGAGTCGTTTATTCAGAATTTTTATTCCAATGCCTTCAAGGCCTTTGCAAATCTGGAAAAAGGTTTTTGTTTATTGTTTAATTCATAACCTGAACTGAAACTAATTTATTTGTTTTTTCCTCCTAAATTTAGAATCCAAAAATAATCTATTTTGTAATGTTTGCAATGAAAAAACGATGGATTGTAAATGCAAAAGTATTGTAGAGTCATTCCACTCTGTCAATCAAAAATTGTAAGAAAATAATAATCATCAACAATTATTTAAAATTTATTTAAATTTTGTTAATTTCCAGGCACGAATTAGGACTTTTAGAGCAATTAGTTGGCAGACCAGTGACATCTATTATTAGCGAACACATTGAAAATCACGTTTTAAGCACTTGCAAAGGAAGTTTCGAATCGTCATTCATAGAAACACTTGAAAAATGGTTGGATTCGACGGTTGTAATTTGGTTGGTAAAAGTGTATCGTGGAAACGAGGACTGCAATCGGTACAACGATCCACATACACTGGAAACAGTAGAAAAACTAAAAGTAAATTTAAAAACGAATTTATGACATCTTTCTTTCGCGTATAACACTTGATTTCAAATAAACAGAGCCGTCTCCATCAACTTCTTTACACAACTTATGCTCACACGAGAATGGATCAGTTATTCAACATCATCATCGAATTTCCCGAGTCGCAACCAGCAATCGAAGACCTCGTTAACTGCTTAGAGCGAACTAATCTCAGAACGAAACTCATTCAGTCCTTGAAAGAAACTTTAGAAACTAAATTACTTCACCCAGGTGTAAATACAGCCGATATACTTACAGCATACGTATCTGCTATTAAAGCGTTAAAGATTCTTGATTCGTCAGGTGTGATCTTAGAACTAGTTTGTGAACCTGTGCGAAAGTATTTACGGTAAGCAACTATACAATTCAATAATCCTAAAATAATTTAAATTTAAATTTATTTTCAGAACTCGACACGATACTATTAAGGAAATAATCTACGCTTTAATTGACGATACGAGTTCAGACTTAACTGACGAATTAAATCGCGCTCGCCCCTTGGTTTTAGAAGAAAATTATAATAGCGATGACGAAATGGAGAATTGGGAAAACTGGCAACCGGATCCCCTAGATGCAGATTCGGGAAAAACCGCATTGACTCGCCGTACCACTGATATTATCAGCATGTTGGTTAATATTTACGGAAGCAAGGAAATGTTTATTAACGAATACCGCACTTTGCTCGCCGATCGCATCATAACTACATTTAATTACGACACCTGTCGTGAAATCCGTTATCTGGAATTATTGAAATTGAAGTAATTTTATATTAATTATAATATTGTAACATACTTATTTTTAATTTTTAATTTTAGATTTGGTGAAGCGAACCTTCATTTATGCGAAGTGATGTTGAAAGATGTTGCCGATTCGCGCCGAATAAATTTCCATATTCATTCAGATGATATAGGAATTTATCAACCTCAAGTATAAACCGATTAATCCACTTTCAAAATCAATTGTTTAATTATATTTTTCAAATCCAGGGCTGCGTTGTGAATGGAATAATAGTTTCCGCTCAATTTTGGCCCACGTTTCGTGAAGAAAAACTCGTTCTACCAGAACACATAAAAGCATCGCTCGATTCGTACACCAAAGCATTCGAAACCCACAAAGGAAACAGAACCCTCACCTGGAGACCACATCTGGGATCCGTAAATCTCACACTCGAATTCAAAGACCGAAGTTTAAGCTTCAACGTGTCGCCCATTCACGCCGTAATGATCATGCAGTTTGAGAAAAAGGAAAAATGGACCGTTAAAGAATTGAGCGCCGTCATGCATGTACCACCCACAGTTGTTCGGCGTAAAATACTGTTCTGGCAAAGCAGGGGTGTTGTGTTCGAAGAGAGTAAAGATACGTACGTTGCATTGGAAGAAGTGGAAGATGGGATTTCTTTTGATGTATCGACTATGGTGGACGATGACGACGACGAGGAAGAATCTGCTATGGCTTCGTCGCATGATCAACGAGAGGAAGAACTTCAAGTTTTTTGGTCGTACATCGTTGGAATGTTGACTAATTTGGAATCGCTGCCTCTCGATCGCATTCATTCCATGCTTCGGATGTTTGCCATGCAAGGCCCAACGGCTGTTGAATGCAGCGTGCAGGAATTGAGACAGTTTTTAGATAGGAAAGTGCGGGAACAAAGTTTGTATTTTTCTGGGGGTTTGTATCGATTACCAAAACACAACAACTGATTTTTTTTTGTAATCATTTTATTAGAAACAAAAAATCAAATCAAAATCATTTTATAATTATTGTGTAAAATAAATCAAGAGTTATAAAAATCATTTCAATTTGACTCGTAGTTTTTTTTTCCTTGTGTGTTTACGAAAACAAGACAGAAAAATATGTAAAAAAAAAAAAAACATAAAACGAGAAAATTAATAAAAAAATTTGTCCCTCCTTTTATTTTAAAATTTTTTTTGAATTTATTAAAAAGTTTCTTCTCTTCAGTTAGTTCTGCCCATTGGGATTCATAGCTGCAATTGCAAATCCAGTGGCAATCAAAACAAGAATCGGTGGAAGACCGAGCCAAGTTGCCATGTAGTAAATCAACACGGATACGGTCGTGTACAAAGCTGTTTTCTGGAAAGTGTTGTAGTCCACAAAACATCTGTAGGAGTCCAATTCGGAAGGAAAAGATAAGTCATCCGAGCCAAAGAATTGCGTCGTTCCCGATTGAAAAAAACGCTGCACCCATTCAATAAAGCCGGTCTAAACAATTACAGATTTTTTCCACTAAAATTATTAATGGAAAACTTTACCATGTTTAAATTGGTCGTCCAGGTCCAAAAAGTAGAGAAGTTTCCCAATTCATCAACTTCGGGCACATTGGTTTGAGGGTCTTGTCGATTGCTTCTAGATCTTTCTTTCTCGAAAGCTAATAAAATAGTCAACGTCGCGTTTTCTGCTGCCAATTCAGCGACTAGTCGTTCCCGGTTCTGCATTTCGGTTCTCAATTCAGTCAATTGTTCTTGCACGAGTCCAACTTCGGTCGAGAGTCGCTTTTTCTCCATTCTCATGGCTCTCTGCTGCTCGAGCACTTGGCAACGCATCTTCTGCATCCCTCGTTCCAACTCTTTCGCCTCCAACGTGCGACTCTTGATCTCAGCCATCAATCTCCATATGCGACGCAAAAAATAATCGGTGTTCCTCGCTTCGCGATGTTTCAACGTATCCAGCGTCGTATTTACAGTTCCCAGTTGTCGCCAAATGGATTGCTCGACATCGTCATTTCTCGGCGAGAGAGCGACACGCAATTCCTTAATTTCCTTCTGAAGAACCGTCATTCCTTGCAACTCCTTCTTCTTGGTCGTTCGAAACGCTTCCTTCAATTCCACGCAAAACAAGCGAGTCAAACGATGTTTCGCTTGTTCCTCGCTGATTTTCTTCTGAAGGTCTTCGACCAACTGTCGTTCTGTTTGCAGCCATTCCTGAAGACGGCGAATGTCTTCCGTGTTGGAGGAGCTTCGCGTCGAACGTCCAGATTCATCACTCGAATCTTCGACGCTGAAGAACAGCTTCCGGATCAAACTTGTCTGCGAAACTGGTTTGCGACATTGAGGACATGAACCCGCCCTCACTAACCATTTCTGGAGGCATTCTTCGTGGTAGACGTGGCCGCAACTTGTGGCTGAAACGGCTTTGTAGCCTAAAATCTCAGTGCAGATGATGCATAACGGTCCCATTTTCATCATTCTATGATCCTGAAATTTGAATTTCAAGAAATTTCCAGTAGAACATTGAGTGGAGATTTCTTACTTGTCCTTTTTGACGTTTTTATATAGGTATCAAGTGTTGAGAAGGTTCATTTAGCCACAAAGTTTTGGCTCAATTCGCCTGAGCAGATTAAAACATTCGTGACCAGTAAATTTTATAATTTCATATCACAATTATAACTCGCGTGATCACTCCCTATGGTTTGTTTGCAACAAGGGTTTGATGCTTTTGTTGTTGAAAAATTGAAAATTAGAAGAAAACGAGCGTAAACAATGTGTGTGAAACCATGGTGAAACACACACACACACACGCACAAGCGGAAGTGAATCCAAGGTTGATCGACTTTGTCGCTCAACCTTGAGTGAATCTTCCTGCATAAACCTGAAAGACTTTATATTATTTGTTGTTATTCAAATTATTCAACTTTCAGTCTTTGGTATAAAGAAGCAAGTTGAATTGGAACAGATAATAAAAATTTACTGAAAAAAAATTAAATGAATATCAGGTTTATCAAATATAAGAAAGTAATTCTAGAATTTGCTTTGATTTACACTTGTCTCTTGAACTGCAACTATATAAATAAATTTTTAAAAAAATATCACAAGTTGACCAAGCTTGACAGTTCCATTTGAAAAATTAAAAAATAATAATCTTGAAATTAAGCGAAGCAAATACATGTGACTAATTTTTTTTATTTTAATTTTCCTTTTAGTATCCAGTATTCCTAGGATTTATACAATGCTTGGCGTGGTGCGTGGTTGTTTGTTTAAGCCGCATGGAATGCATACGGTTTTGGTAAGGAAATAATTAAATAAATCAATAGGGGGTTTTCGTGATTAAAAATGATGTTGAGATGGTTTGATTTTGATGATTGGGTAATTTTTCACAATGATGTGATGGAGTATTGATCGATTAGGTGAATAATTGAACTGAATCATTAGTGTCATAATCGATTAATCGCTTAATGCTCCTTTGGAGGTGGTATTGTGCAGGTGGTATGACATTGGGCGACATTCAAAATGAATTAAAGTGAATCGATAAACTTGGAGTCCAGCCAAAAAAATTTAAAAGTTGTGAAAAATTTTTGCAAGAAAATCTCAAAAATGATTCAAAAATAAATTTAACTGCTCCAGATTGACTCAAAAATGAATTTAACTGCTCCAGACTGATTCAAAAATAAATAGAAATAATTCAATATCTGAAAAATGAATTAAACTGATTTAAATTGACTCAAAAAGAAATCAAATTGACTTCAAAGAAACTCAAAAAAATGAAAAGAACTAACTCAAAAATTAATCAAAACCAAGCAAAAGAGACAGATACCATAGCCACCGTCATATCACCCGTTCATAAATAAAACCAATGAGTAAAAACAAATACCCAACATCAATTTCATTCACAAAACCCCCAAAAATCTCTTATCGAAACAAACCAAAAAACTAATCCTTTCTATTATTTTTTCAGGATATAATTGGCGGATTATTTCTAACAGTCATTTTGTTAGCCCTATTTCTTCCATTCCTGGATCAATCGATCAGTTCCAACTGACCAATTTTTACTCTCCCGTCATCATCATCGGCTCCATTCTTATCATGGTCATCGCCCATCCATCGGGCCCCATATGGACACCGGCCAGAGGCGACACAACCATCATCCTCGGCGTCGGCGCCGGTTGCTCCTTCGGCTCGTGGCTCAATCACAAACTAAAAATCATCCGGGGACCTCCATTCCTCCGTCGTACAAAATCCTATGGCCCACGTACGAAATGATAGGATTGACACTTCTACGATCGTGTATCGGAATTTTGATCGTGGTTGGAACTCGCGCTTTTTTCAAATCCATCACTTACATCTTAGTTTGTTGCATTGGATCCGAAGGATATAACGACAATAATAAGAAAATTGTGGTTGAGTTGTCGTGTAAGCTTAAATTTATTAGGGGATAAATTATTCGACCCCCAAATTCCCTGCTTTTCCCCCAAAAAAACCCTGAATTTTCCCATACCTGCTTCTTC
>JAQFZO010003409.1:0-10028 GCA_034695885.1 Geophilus flavus | reverse complement strand
TTTTAATAGAACAAAACCATTTTGCTTGAAATTTTTATTCAAAAATTGAAGTAAAAGCATTTGCTCTTTTTTATTCACACTACCCATTATCTATCTAAATCTTACCTCTCAATTTCTTAACTCTGGCCACGCTCGATCTTCGATACTTGTCCTCGATCATTGTTACATAACTACACGGAATGTTATTCGAATGTTTCACGCTGCAATTGTTGGTTTTACCATACAACAAAGCATCGATCTCTTCTTCCAACATCGGAATCGCGGAATCCCCGCCGCAATCCAACTCCAACCTCGCTCTCAAGTCGGCGCATATCGGATCTTTGAGTATCGGTTTCGATTTACACTTGCTCGGACTCTGACTCGGACTAACAGCGCCCCCTGATGGTGATAACGACGACCGGAAGTTCCCTTCCCCGTCCACGTCGAACCGGATTGTCTTGTTGTGATTGTGACAATGCGGCGAAACGCTGGATTCCGCGTTTCTCGCGCAACAAACACTCCGATCGTACACTTCCGGAACCGACGGTTCGCTGCGCGCGCTCTTGTACGGCCGGAAACCGTACGATCCATCCGGATCTTCACTTCCGGTTTGATTTCTCGGATGTTGCCACGAAGAAAGACTTGGACTCGACACGCGTCTCAGTCTCTGCGGCCTCGGACTCGGCGTTCGCAGTTGTCTGGATCCCAGCGTCGGACTGGGCATGCGCCGTGCATGCGCATCCAACGCTGCGCACTGCAGGAAGTGACTGTGGTCGGACGAACGCCGGTACGAAGTCCCCAACTTTGTGTTGCATTTAGTCACTGTCTTCGGCCTCAATTGTTGCCCGTCGGGGGATGCGCAACGGTCCACTTCCGGTTTGGTGGCATTACCACTTCCGGTGGCCTCGGTGTTTTGGCATTGTCGCATCGCGGTCACCAACGATTGTCTGAGATTCAACAAATGGTCGAGCGAAACGTCGTATTGTTGTTGTTGATTGTTGGAATATGGTTGTTGGTGTTGTCGATGCATGACACGCGTTCCCATGGCGATTCGCGGTTTGCCGGGGTCCGAAACCCTGTTGAGGGACGAACAGGAAGCTGTTCTTCCACCACCGCCGCCGTCGCCGCCATAACAGCTGCCGTCTGACAGATCAGGTGTCGGACACGAACTTTTGTATCCGCTGTCGACGGAATTGGATCCGGCGTAGCCGATCGAGTCTTTGTCGCCATCTTGCGACTTGTTGCTCTTTTGTTGTTGACAGTAATCCGTTGTATTGTTGCAACAATCGTCCATCGCGTCCAGACTTTGAATTATCCTTATAGTCTCCAACAATGGGTTGCACACTTCAGGACTGTCGCGAGATTTTGTCGCTGGCGATGTCGGCGGTGAAGTCGTCGGCGATGTCGTCGGCGATGTCGGCAGATGAGGGTTGGGGTGGGAGTGCAGCGTCGGGTGGTCCCGGAAGGTCGGGTAGCGTCCGTCGTCCGAGTATTGTTGCATGGCGGTAGATGTGACGGAATGGTTCCAACCAAGATGATTGTTTAAGAATTCTTCGAAGATTGCGTACATTTGCCACATTTGTCGTGCGAAATCTTCACCTTGAATGCTCAATTCAGCCTACGGAAGAGAAAAAAACAATTCATTTAGTCAACAAAGCATAAATACATAACAATGCAGTCACAAATTGTGAATAATTGGATATAAAAAAAACATCGAAAAATACGGAGGGGTATATCAACAACCCAAATTTCATTGTCAATTTTCTTTGTTTTATTTAAAACAATTGCATGATTTTGAAGCTCTAGGCCAGGACTTTCCAGTGTATTATTGTTTTCATCATTTTGAGTATTTGTTTATTTGTAATAAAGCAAAAAAAAAAACAAATTCAACAATGCAACTACAGGCAGTTTGTACATTTGTACAATCAACGTGTCAATTGTTGGATAATAACAATCCTAAACCTTTTCTCCTTTTACTTATGCTTGACTCCACTATGCTAAAGTTCTAGAAGATTGTTATTGTTACGAATGTTTTCAAGATCGTTGTTCACAATAATTGTTACGAATTGTTACAGGTGGATCCGTGGATATTTATTTTTCCAGGAACATTTATTTTCCCAAAAATCTTCCAGAACATTTGTCACAGTGGAGCCATTTTATACATTAACATTTTATACACGATCATACGTAAATAATATATAAGTTTTTAAATTAATTGTTGATAAATTGAGTCGAGTTTTTGTTTTGTCCTTGAGACAAAATCTGGCTCGGAGTGATGTGTTCAGAATGTAGTATAAACGGTTAGAAAGGATAATTATCGGAGTGTCAATGCTCGAAACTGGGTTTGTGCAGCCGCGTGGAACTTCGGCGTTAACGAGAATGAATAACTTCATTCGGTTTCGGGATTGAGGAAAAAATGGAGAGTGAGACACACCTTGCGGATGTGAAATGGACTAGGATTTTCCTCCATCCATCTAAATGATAATGGATGGATCGATTTCATTGGTTAGTGCAGCTAAGAGACAATTCCACGAAGCCATCGGTTTCGGTGTTTCTTCACCTCTGATTCATTCTTTTCGGAATGTCTTCCGAGGAATGTTCGTCGCCCGGGTTTTCGTCTTTCTCTGTTCCCTTTGTTCTCGCAAGATGAATCGATTTCATCTTTGTTCTTTCGGGAGGACTCGAGACAAATTCAGGACCGAGCAAAATGATGACATCGGTGAAAAAAATGTTTCATTTTCCACTTACGAGAAATGAGATTTAAAAAAAAATTGATATATGTCTTGTAGCTAAAAGACGGAGGAATCTAACAAACAAAATCCCAACAATGTATCTTTATTTTTAAAAAAGTTATGGCTAATTTTATGCATGTGTAGCTAAAAGATGGAAGAATCTAACAAACAAAATCCCAACAATGTATCTTTATTTTTAAAAAAGTTATGGCTAATTTTAGGCATGTGTAGCTAAAAGACGGAGGAATCTAACAAACAAAAATCCCAACAATGTATCTTTATTTTTAAAAAAGTCATGGCTAATTTTTGCATTTGTCTCAAACATTAGTATCGTATTGTTGTCGTTGGCGCCGATGGTAACAATTAAAGATGCATCAATCAGCAATCATATGAATCATAATAATTAATCAATTAACATAACTCTATCAAATAAGGTAAACAATAACCTCTAACTATTACACAAGAATGTAATCCAAATAATGGTTTTAACAATGGAAAGATTGATTTTTTTCAACAATCCTGCAATAATCAAGTAAACTATCATAACAATGAAATCCAAATATTGGTTTCAACAATGAAATGATTGATTGTCTCAACAATACTAAATAATCAGGGCACTTTTAACAATGATTTTTCCAACAATCCTGAACAATCATGGGTAGCTGAAAGTCTGAGAAATCCAAATACTGATTTTAACAATGGATGGAGGAATATAACAACCAAAATCCCAACAATGTATCTTTATTTTTAAAAAAGTTAAGACTAATTTTATTTTGTCAGTCATCAGTATACCAAAGGTAACAATTGAAGATACATCAATCAACAATCACACAAATCATAATAATTAACCAATTAACATAACCCTTTAACAAATAAACAATGACCTCTTTATAAATCTTAATTAATTCATGACATCATTGTTGGATTGCTTGTTTCAGCGGGAACAACCGGCGCGGTAAATGTCACATCGAAAGTCTTTGTAGTGAAAATTCTTGTTAAAATAATTCTGGGAGATCTGTCAGACTTCCACAGGGATCCTCCAACTTAAAAGGTCATGGATCACTGACTTCTCTTACAAAAAATTACATTATACATGTTATCTATGGATCCCTGGCGGTTTCTACGCGATTGCTCATGTTTTTCACTGATCCGGCGAAAGATCCTGTAGGATTTGTTATAGGATTTTGTTGTTTACATTGTTACACCTTGATTGTATCAATAGTCTTATGAAAAGGCTTCAATTGTGCATAATGTGCATTATTTCTTACTTGTGAGTTAAAACTAAGTTTTGTCGGGTTTATATTTTTGATGAAATTCCACTTTATTGAATGGAAATTTCACTTTATTGAATGGAAATTCCACTTTATTGAATGGAAATTCCACTTTATTGAATGGAAATTCTACTTTATTGATTGGAAATTCCACTTTAGGAATGGAAATTTCTAATTTTTGTGGAAATTTTATTTTTTGGAAGGAAATTTTAAGATTTTGTGAAAATTTCACCTTAATGTTCTAACTTTTAATATTTTGCTGTTATTCCTTCTTTATGCCTTTTTATATTGTGTTCTGCACAAAAATTAGAAATTATCATTCCAAAAAGTGGGAATTTCCATTAAAAAAAGTAGACTTTCATAAAAAGTTGAAATTTCCATTCAAATAAGTGGAATTTTCAAAAAAAGTTAAAATTCCATTCAAATAAGTGGAATTTTCACAAAAAGTTGAAATTTTAACAGAAGTTGAAATTTTAACAAAAAGTTGAAATTTCCATTCCAAAAAGTAGAATTTTTCGCAAAAAGTGGAAAATTTCCATTCTACAAGTGAAATTTTCACAAAAAATTGAAATTTCCATTCTACAAGTGAAATTTTCACAAAAATTAAAATTTCCATTCAATAGTGTTTTTGTAACACCTTGATTCTACCAATAGTCTCATGAAAAGGCTTCAACTATACACAATGAGCATCCATTTCTTCCTTGCAAGTTAAGACCAACCCCTTTCGCCACCGTCGAAAAAGCCGTCGCGATGAAAAAAAGCCGAAAATTTTTAAACTTTGTAAATTTTTGCTTAATTGGAGTCATCCATCAGCAGAGCGGAGTAAATTACACGGTACTGTCTCTTGGCCTGCCATAGCTCATTTTGAGCAATTGATGGTTGTCAGGAAAACAGAAGTTTGTCAACCAACATCTCTGAGACTGTTTCCTGTCATTAAGCACTGTAATTTGCCTGCTCTGTAATAAAGATCCATGTGTAAAGTTGTACAAACTTATCTCATGGAGTGCAGCTTGCATCTCTGTTCCCATACCTGCAAACTTGTAATTTCCAAATGGGACTAGATGGAACCACTAAAACCCCACCTCAATTCAATGTGTCTGCAGTTTGGACTTGTGCCACAATCTCCCAACCCAAATTGATAATCCATCTCCTCCCTCTTTCACCTTTTCAACAATCCCTGGTCTTCCAGCATACCTGATTATTACAGGATTGTTGGGAAAATCAATTTTACCATTGTTAGAAGTATTATTTGGATTTTCCAGAGTCCCAGCATGCCCTGATTATTAAGGATTGTTGGAAAAATCTTTCCATTGTTAAATGTACCCTGATTACTTTAAGATTGTTGAGAAAATCAATCATTTCATTGTTGAATCCATTATTTGGATTTCATTCTTGTGTGATAGTTTACTTGATTATTTCAGGATTGTTGCAAAAATCAATCTTTCCATTGTTAGAAGCATTATTTGGATTTTTCAGACTCCCTGTATGGTCTGATTATTCAAGATTGTTGAAAAAATTAGTCATTTCATTGTTGAAACCATTATTTGGATTTCATTCTTGTGAGTTTACTTGACTATTTTAGGATTGTTGGAAAAATCAATCTTTCCATTGTTGAATTCATTATTTGAATTTTATTCTTGTGTGATAGTTTACTTGATTATTTCAGGATTGTTGGAAAAATCAATCTTTCCATTGTTAGAAGCATTATTTCATGCTCTGATTATTCAGGAATGTTGAAAAAATCAATCATTCAATTATTAAAACCATTATTTGGATTTTTCAGACTCCCCATATGGCCTGATTATTCAGGATTGTTGAAGAAAATCAGTCATTTCATTGTTGAAACCATTATTTAGATTTTTCAGAGTCCCAGCATGCCCCGATTATTCAGGATTGTTGGAAAAATCAATATTTCCATTGTTAAAAGTGTCCTGATTACTTAGGATTGTTGAGAAAATCAATCATTTCATTGTTGAAACCATTATCTGGATTTCATTCTTATGTGATAGTTTACTTGATTATTTCAGGTTGTTGGGAAAAGTAATCTTTTTATTGTTGAAGCCATTATTTGGATTGCATTGTTGTATAATACCAAATAACAAGTTTCAAAAACTCCAGATGCTAACGATTTTCCAGCTTCCACTATAAAAATTCAATCTTCGATAATAATAGCCGGATTTACATTGTCGCTTGACAGATGGATTTATTTTGTCATATGATTGTTGGATTTACATTGTTATATCATAGTTGGATTTTAGCTTACATTGTCAAATGATTGTTGGATTTGCATTGTAATATGATTGTTGAATGATTGTTGAAGACATGGATATGCTTTTCTTCAATATTTTGACAAATCCATTCCAACTCATGATAAATTGCTGCTCAAAAATGAAAAATGACTTCATTTTCAAGAAAAACCATTATTTCATGCATGCTGTACACACCTTAAGCTTTTAAATGCTTTTCCATGCTTCAGAGAATCTCTTCCAACTCATTCTTAATCCAAAATAAGAGAAACAAAGGGAAAGGAAATCCAATTTTCAATCAAAACAATTACCCACAATGTGATTTCTCAATTATTTTCTTTAAAAAAACTTTGAAACAAACATCTACCAAAACAATTCCCTTCAGAATGCATTAAAATGCAAAAAGCCAATTAAACTGACTGAATAATTAATGAGTTCCTAAACCCATTTGCCACATCCATTCAATTACAACAACATCCCACTTGTCATATTTTTTCATTTTTTCCACTTTTCTGACACAAATTTTAGAAAAAGTGGAAAATGGAAGAAAAAAAAATGAAATTGCTTCAGCAGCTATGTCAACATTTGCTAAAATCCTTGGAAAAAAGTGTAAAAATATTCCCCCAGGGGACTGATCCAGAAGATTAATTCTTCACAACTCAAGAGACACCTTTGTAAAATGTCATTTTCCTCTTCTATGAAAGAGCAAAGACAAACAAAAGTTGAGGGAAGGAAACACCGAAAACCACTCAAGACCAATGCATCATTTACTTATGCGATGCGGGTTTTTGTTTTCGAAGTGAAAATTGATAAAATGCATGTATTTAATACAAAAATGGCATAGTGGGTAAAACAATATGAGTATTTAATGTTAAAAATCATAATCAGATTCTGATTTTGATATTTTTTGTTATTGCCGGCTGCGACGGCAAATAATTGCGTTTTAAGTTTTAAGCATTTAAATGTCAATTATGCTAATATTTATGTCACAGTTGTGATGTTTTGCACATTGTTTTAACTTGGATTTAAAATTTGATTTTGATTTTTAACATTGAATGCACCTATTGATTCATATCCAGTGATTTAGCTAAAATTGGGTGTTTTTCGACTTTTCTGGCGATTTTGCAGATTTTTGGCATTATGTAATAATTTTGATGTATTATTTGCTTTTCTTGTAAATAATTGTTTATTTATTATTAATTTATGATTTAATTGTAATTTTTAAGAAATTTTATTGTATTTTCCTTATTGGTTAAAAGTTGATTTTATTTGGAAGATTCCAACAATGAAACACTCCAACAATGAAAAAAGTGGATTTTTTTTCCCAACAATAAAAACTGTGAATTTTTTTCCAACAATGAAAGAAGTTGATTTTACTTCCAACAATAAAAATGTGAATTTTTTTCAAATAAGGAAAAATGTGAAAAGATCCAACACTGAAAAATTGATACTCAACAATGAAAGAAGTAGATTTTATTGCCAACAATGGAAAACTCCAACAACGGAAAATATAGATTTTTTTCCAACAATGAAAATGTGGATTATTTTTCAAACAATGGAAAATATAGATTTTTTTCCAACAATAAAAAATATAGATTTTTTTCCAACAATAGATTTTTTCCAACAATGAAAAATGTAGATTTTTTTCCAACAATGAAAAATGTGAAAAAATCAACACTGAAAAATGTGAAAAGATCAACACTGGAAAATTTGAAAAAATGTGAAAATTTTGAGACTCCAACAATGACTGTGTTGCACATGAACCAAAAAATAACATTTCCATAAACAGATTTATCACCCAAAAAATGTCATTCTTATCACCCAATCACCACCAACCAGTCTTTCCCCTTTATCCACCAATTCCACCCACCCAAGTCACACTTATGCACACACAAAACAACCACAAAGAAAACAGAAAAAATGTAGTGGCAATTGAAAACATGTGCTGATGCAACAGTTTTCCCTGAGATATGGACCAGAAATGGACACAGGTGAGTGTGAGCATCTGATAAGATGTTACCATCTAATTTCAAAATGAAAAACTGCCTCTTAATGCCTATCATTAAGTGGAAAATGCAGTGCAGTGGATAGAGAGGCAATTATCTATCAGATTCCAATAAATGAGCTCAGCATTTTTTTTCTCAATATTTTTTTCAGGTAGTTTTAAGAGAGTAGAAACAGGAACAAGAATGTTTTTCAAAGCCGTGTTTGTGATTCCACCGTCGACAGATGTTTGGAAGTCAAATAAATCATGTCTTCGGGTGGGTTTTGAGGTATTAGGAGTTTAAAAGGTTAAATATTTGTCTTGTTTTAGAACTGGGAGTTAAATATGGTAAGCGATGCATGGCCGGGTTTTTCTTCGGATCTTTTCAGTCTGCTGGATGGAGGTGAATTCCAATTGGATATTTGTATGCGTGGGTTCAAATGTGGACTGGAATTCGATTTCCGGATGGCGGAATGATAAAGATCGAAGGAAATGCCCTATGTGGCTTTCGATCTTTGATTTTTTGTTTGTTTTTTCCATTTTGGTTGTGCCAGTGGTGTCTTTTTAACTTATGGGTTCCATCCGATGGAACGAAAAGGTTCGAAGGAAATGACCGACGTCTTTCGATTTTGATTTTTTGTTTGTTTTTTCCATTTTGGTTGTGCCAGTGGCATCTATTGTGTACCCAATCTTTGTAGTAATATCAATTGTTTGAGTTTGTGACTTAAGTTTTGATTTTGAGCTTTTTATTAATTGTTGTTTAGTTTTAATGTTGTCAATAGAGTTTATTGTTAGTCTGTATGTTTCTTTTAATTGTTAATATTTTGCTGTTATTACAGTATTGTCTTTTTATATTCTATGTTTTGCTTTTTATCATTCTTGTTGTGTGATGCTTGTGTCATTATTGATTGCATTTCAGGAAGAAATCACTCTAGGTTGCAATTTTAGAGTGTGTACTTGATCTCTTATTCTCTTCATGCCTCTCTGCACCTCACTAACACTAACTTTGTAAGGTAAAGGTAAATTGATACCTCTGGTACTAGTGTCTCTTTCATGCCTCTCTGCACCTACTAACACTAACTTTGTAAGGTAAAGGTAAATTGGTACCTGTGGTACTAGTGTCTCTTTCAGACTCTTGCCAATTTTTGGCACCTGTCTTTGCCATTTCGCTTTTCTACTGTAGCTGTTTCAGTGCTTATGTCAGCGCGCATGTGCATAACTATGCATAAAAGCCCAATTATTTGCTCAGCCAAATTTTTGCCTGCATAAAGTCAGGTGCCACACTTTGGGCACTCAATTTTGGCACTGATTTCCAGCAAACTTAAAAAAATATCTGAAAAGTCATTTGAATTTGAATTTTCTGTTTGTTTTTTCCATTTTGGTTGTGCCAGTGGTGCCATTTACCAACAACAGCCGACATACAATTATGAACAATCAAAGAAACTCTTCCGTCCATTCAAATTTTAGATTTGTTTTTTCCATTTTGGTTGTGCCAATGGTACCGTTCCGTCTCCGAACTTTCAAAAACTATTTGAATTTTGTTTGTTTTTCCATTTTGGTTGTGCCAGTGGCAACAATAGCAGGCATACGATTATGAACAATCAAAGAAACTTTCTCTTCCGTCCATTCAAATTTTAGGTTTGTTTTTTTCTATTTTGGTTGTGCCAATGGTACCCTTCCGTCTCCGAACCTTCGAAAACTATTTTGAATTTTCTGTTTGTTTTTTCCATTTTGGTTGCGCTCGTGGTCCCCGTACAACCCGTTGCCCACACTCCGAACTTTCCAGTACGCTTGTGCCAAGTCACCGGCAAGGTAT
>JAQFZO010003408.1:0-10030 GCA_034695885.1 Geophilus flavus | reverse complement strand
AAAAAAAAAAAACACCTGCAAAGAATTTCTCATTGTCTATCATGACCACCTCGAAGCCTCGGAATTGGTGTCACGAGGAAGTCTGCACAACCTTCCTTCCAAACACACTCACTAATGGCTGTCCTTTTAATGTTTTCAGTCCAGGAGGAGTTACCTCGATTTTTTCCCCCTTCCCTCTTCCAACACCACACCCTCACTCCGCCTCAAACACACCTCCGAGTTCTAGTTTTGCAGAAAAGAAGCAAAAGAAGCACCTGCTTTTACTACTACTTCTCTCTCTCTCTCTATTCGCCTTGTCCTTTAGTTGCGACTGGCTTTTGCAAGTGGTGGGAAAAGACCAAGGTCAGATCGTCTGGTGTCTAGCTTCTTCTTCTTCTTCAGCTATGCTTCAGCCCCCCTTCTTTGCCCGCCCCGGGGCCAAGCTGTAAATCAGGCCGAGCCTGTTCCCCCCTTCGAACCCCAACCACCTTGTATGGCGGCTGTGTGAACCACCTACAGGATCCGGCATCACTTTTAAGAGAAGAGAACAAGCGATTATTGTGCTTGCAAACAGTTGTTTAAAAAAGCACTTTTCACTCGTTTACTGCCATGGATCATCATGAGGAGGTGTAATGCCGTAAGGGGGATCCGCCTGTTGATGATGGCAACTTGTTAGCACACTACATTAACTAATAATAAACGAGATTAACATTAGTTAGTTAGTTATCACTGCAAGAAAAATCAAATTTACAAACATTTCACTTAATCAAATTTAAAATTCCTTGGAAATGTAACGTTAATTTGATAATTTACGTAAAATTTACGTAAAATTTTAACTTTTATGTTAAACTAGTACGATAAAGATAACACTCGTTAGTTAGTTAGTTACACTGCAAGAAAAATCAAATTTACAAACGTTTTACTTAATTAAATTTTACAATTTGAAAACTTTTAGATAAACTTTATCGTTAACAAGTTAATGTATATTTTATTTTTACGTTAAATTTAATATGAATTTAATGATTTTAAATTTACTTAGTTTAAGTTTTTTGATTTTTTAACCGTAGTGCAAATTTACAAACATTTCACTTAATTAAATTTACAATTCCTTGGAAATGTAACGTTAATTTTAAAATTTCCTTTCAATTTCAACTTTTAACGTTAAACACCATATTTAAAAATCATTATTAATTTATTATTATCCATCCATCCAATCCATACCCCAAAAAAAATCAGGTAAAAAAAAAAAAGTGAAATCAAACCGTGCGTGAGACGAGGCATCACGAATTAAGAGGTAGTAAAATAAAAATTGGAGGCAAATAATTTTTCCCCTCATTTATTTTTCCACACAAGGCCAAACTGTGCTCGGTTGCCACCAACCAAACCACCCTCCGAACAAAAGATGAACAGGTATGGCATGTCGCCACCCTCCTCCCTCTCTCCAGGCACCTCGAAACCTGTAGGTCGGTCTTGCTGTGCTCGGGCAACGAGACCAAGGCAAGGCCCCTCGAGCGCCACTGTCAACTTGCCACAGGTTCCGTCGCTGCTGCCTCCCTCCTCCCTTTTCTCTTTCTTGTGTGGGCCGTGATAAATGTCAGCACTAACGTTCAGTCACAACATCATGGGGGACCCTGTCTCTAAATCCCGCGTCTCAAAAAAGGTCCTAAAAGGACACCACTGACCACCGGACACATGTCTCTTGTCTTGTTTTTTAATTTTTTCCTGTGTTCTTGTTTTGTTTCGGGAAATTCGATTAAATGTAGTAAATAAAAATTTTTTTTATTTTTTTTGAAGAAATAAAAAATTTTATGTTTGTTTTTGTTGATGTAAAAAATTAATTTTTTTTTTTTTTTTTTTTTGAGTGAGGAAAAATAATAAAATGTGAATTTCCTGGTGCCCATATTGCGTTTATTGATTCGAGACTGGCGATTACCAGCCAGGAAGACAAGTCCGCGTTTTGTGATCATCAAGAAGCGAGTAAAGAGACACCACTGCCAAGGGTATAAACAGCGCAAGCGTCAAATGCGCAGTCACAAACGAGATGAGAAATGGCAACTGGTCAGTGATAAGAATTCAACGGGAGAAAAGAGGGTGAAAAATCTATGATGGAAAAATGGCTACTGAAATGTAGACCAAAAAAAAGTGTGAATATAATACTCACTTCGATCCACCCATGTGGAAAAATCAAAGAATAAACCCTTTTACATTATTTTTTAAATTTTTTTAAAAATAAAAATGAAAAAATCGAAAATTCGTGACCCAAAAAAATTTAAAAAAAAAATGAATTCCTCATTTTTCACTTACAATGCGTCCGATTTTCCTGTAAGATACCTCAGTAAACGAGCACAAATGTCAGCTATGAGTAAGCAATCACTATCAACAAGAGCGTCTTCGAATTCCTGTCAAAAAAAATTAAAAATTAAAAATTTTAGAATTTAAAAAAATTTAAAAAATCAAAATAAAACTTTTTTTCAATTTTATATCACTCGTATCCACATTTTCTCACAACCCTTTTGAAAAATATCGAAATTTTTCTTATTAAAACGAATAAAATTGTAAAAAAATGTCGTTCGTTCATATCCCATGAGGCTTTTCAAGGAGTTTAAATGAAAACTACTAAGGATTGGATAACACTCCATCCTTTGGAATTCCACAGGATTTCGAATCAATACTCTGGCCAGTTTGGCATTTGCATTGCCAGAAATCAATACGTTTCTCTTGCCTAACTAAACGAATCCTTGTTGAGTGCAGTTCCCTCTTTTTTTCTCTCCCCCTTTTTCAATCAATCCACTTGTTTTTATAGAAAAAGAAAAAGAAAAATAATAACAAAACCTAAAAATAGAAAATTTTAAAAATTTTATATAAAATTTCAATAAATTGATAAAATTTTAAAAGAAATTTTTTTATTTTTATTATTATTTTTTTCTTTTTTATCAAATTGGGGAGAAAGAAAGGAGATGGAAGGGAGGGAGAGAGAGAGAAGTTTCATTGGAATCTCTGTTCCCTGCCCTGTAACCTCGAGTTCAACTCAGGTCAGTTGCAAATGGAAGGCATTTTGTTCACCCAAACACTGGCACACGTGAGTTTTCTATAGTAGTGAAAACCAATTTCGAGCCTCAAATCGAAAAAAGTCTGCAAAAACAAAAAAATAAATCAAACTTGATTAAATTTCACCTTTTACATTTCTCTACCTAAACTTTCTCCCATTATTCGACCTCTAAAAATCCACCCAACAACAAAAAAAACAAAAAAAAACCTTCCATCATCCTTAAAAATTTTTTTTTCAATTTTTCAATTTTTTCAATTTTTCAAATTTTTAAATTTCGCGACCCTCAGAGTGTAAAAAATTTATTTATTCGTGTCACAAACAGACTTTCACCTTTGTCTAAAGTGATGATTGCTTTCACTAAACCCCCAACCGAACCGAAACGAAAAATCCATCTTTCGTTTCATCTTTTCCCTTCTCCCTGCCCGCTTTTTAAGTAGGCGCGATCCAAACAGGCTCACCTTGGTGTGGTGTAAGCTCAGTGGATACAGAAGCAAAAGGTGTGCAAGGTCAACACGTTCATGCTTAAAGCTGCATGATAAGGAAATTACCATTTTCCACCGTTAATAAGGGTTTCAAAATTTCCATTTCAATAGCCACACATTAGTCCCAACTCCCAACAACACTAAAAAAAAAAAAATCACTAACTAAAATCCATCCCTTAATCAATTACCGACATGCCACCATTTTTTTTTTATATTTATTTGTTTACTCCCACATAATCTTTTACCATTAAATCTTCACAACTAATTAAATTACGCTACGGCGCTTTTATTTACTTTCTTCCGACGAACAAACATCAAGCAGAAAACCGAAGATAAATTAAATTCACAAATAAAACTCGACAAAACTTTTTTTCGTCTATCCAAATCCAACCTTCAATTCTTTTTTAAACCTAGATATAAAAAAAATTGAAGAATTAAAAAATAATAAAAAGAATTAAAAAAATCGGTGTCCACGATTAAGTTTCACCACCTTCAAAAACTGTACAGTGAACTGCAAAAGCCTCGTGGCACAAAACACATTTTAAGTCAGTGAACTTCTCGTTGAAGGCCGTTTGTCCAGCCACAAACTTTAGCCTCAACTGGCCACACCACTTGTAGCTCTTTTCTCACCGTCTCGAATCCACACCAGAAAGAAAAAACATTCAAATCAAAAAATTTTTAAATTTTAAAAAATTTAAACCCAAACATTGCACAAAAAAATTCAAATTTACAAAAGGAAATTCGATGTAAATTTCATCGTTAAATTTGTAAAATTGTGAGAAATTGACGTGAAAGATAAAATTTTGTAAATCTGATGTAAATCGGATTTAACGGCTATCTTTGACCACAAAAAAAAGTTTGTAACGTAGTATAGCTTTGCCCACAAATTTACATCAAATTAAAAAAATTTAAACCCAAACACTGCACAAAAAATTCAAATTTACAAAACGAAATTCAATGTAAAATTCATCGTTAAATTTGTAAAATTATGAGAAATTGACGTGAAAGAGATGTGAATCTCAATTTCCAGTAAATTCAATTTTGTAAATCTCATGTAAATCCGATTTAACGGCTATCTTCGCCCACAAAAAAAAGTTTGTAAAGTACAACTTCACCCACAAATTAACATCAAATTTAGCATTTGTAAATCTGAATTTTTTTCCAGTACAAACATCAGATCAGTTCTAATTTAAATAAATATCCAGTTGTTCTGACGTCATCCTCACACGATAACATCATTTTTTCTTTTAATTTTTTTTACTTCTGCTTAATCTGGGGAGGGAATGTTTGAGTTAAGTGTTTGTTTGTACTTGTTTATAGAGTGGATACAACTGCCGTTATTTATAATACACCCCTCAGTCAGTCACTCAATTCTTGTTCACATAATCACTTTCACAAATGAGCAGCCAAGCTCGGCCGAGCTCTTAACACGCAAACCATCATGATGATGATCGTTGTCATTATTATCATCATCATCATCGTCAGTGTCTTCGATGATGTTGTTATATTTTTTCATCGTCGTCGTCGTCGACTCACCTGAGTAGTAACACTGACGAAATCAAATTTGTACTGAAAAAGTCGAAGGAATTGAGCCACGTATGCGCCTTCCCACATTCCCCGTATGCATTCATACGGATTACTGTCTGAAAATAAACAAAAAATCGCGTTATTTATTATTTTGGACTCATAAATTTGGGGGAAACAAAAATTTTCTATAAAAATAAAAAAAATTGAAATAATATTTTTTTTTTCTAGAAAAATAATAAAAATAATAAATAGGGAAAAGTTTGATATAGTAATAATGTATGTCAACTTGAAAAAGTACACAAGTGTCATTTGAATGATGTATAATGATTTATGGTGAAAATATGATTTTTTTTTTTTAATAATAAAAGTTATGAAATAGAAAATAGGAATGTTATTTATTACTTAATATTATTTATGAGGTTATTTCATTTTAGTTTATTTATTTTTTTAAATATTTAGTTTTTTTTTCTTTCTTGTACTTTTATTTATTTTATTTTATTACTTTTATCAGAGAAATTTTTTTTTTTTAAATTTTTAAAAATATGAAAAAATTAGTTTGAAATTTTCATTGCAGGGATGAAGAACATACCTGAAGAAAATCTGGATTATCAGTACATGTTGGGCCTAAAGCTGTAAGAACAAGGGTTATTATTGCAATGTTAACAAAAACAAACCAACATGTGTGTACTTTTCAAGTTATGGATCATAATTACAATTTTTTTTTGCCATTTAAATAAAATAAAAATAAAAATTTTTTAAATTCCAAAAAAAAAAATAATAAAAAATTTCTATAGACATTTTAAACTCATTTCTCAAATCAATCTATAAAACTAAACAAAAAGCAAACAAAAAATAAAAATTCTCAATCATGAAGAACAACAACAACAAATCAAAAACTACAATTTCTGCATCATCCTTTATGTAGAAAACAAACAAAAAAAAAATTCCCAGCAATTGAGGAACGAGAAAAACCGTCGGGGAGAATAGAAAAAATGATTGAATTCGACTACCAAAGTAGATCAAACCAGCGCAGAAAAGAAACAGGTCAAAAGAAGCTGAGGTATACAACAAACATTAGATAGGGAGTTAGGCCTAACGATCAGTGAAAGCAGAAGAGTTTCAAAATAAACACAGCCACCACAGACCATGAGCAACTTTTTGGCATCTAGTCTAATGTTTCCGTGAGCGAGAATCGGATCAAACGGCTTCGAATACGTATCCACGATTGCTTGCGTGCATCAAACGAATGTCGTTGTCAAAATTTCTCTTGTGCTACTTGAAATAACTTGACACAAACTTTTTTTTTTCACGTTTCTTTACACGGGTCCTGCGGGAAAAATTTCCTACCGTTTCGCGTGGGAAGGGATTGCGAATCGTCACGAAGGGATCGAAGGATTTGAGCGTGTTTTTTTTTAAGCGGGGTTAAGGGGGGAAAATAAAAATGTGTAGAAGAAACAGTTTACCCATGCACATGGCGAGGATCGAGGACTAAAAGAGATTCACGGGTCACCATCGACTTTCGAGCGATTTAAGGCGCTCATCACTTGCACTTGCCCACCAAAACACGTATTAGCGTCCACTAGAGTTATCCTTTCTTAGACCTGTACCTTGAGATTTGACTTTTCTTGGCATCTTCTTGCAAATTTCACCTTTGGTTTTTCTGCACTCTTGGCGGTGCTTTACTTTGGGCCTCCATGATGGAATAGTCATGTTAAATCACGTGACCTCAAGCTCGCTCTTCATTGGCCATATTATCGATTAAACAAATTGGCGGTAAAAGAATCAAAAGAAACAAAGGTAAAATAAATATTGGGGAGTGGAATTTTGAGTTTTTTATCTGTGATTTTTTGGGTGGAATGTTGTTGAGGGTTTTTTTTGCGGGGATTTTTGGAGGAATGTGTGAAAAAAAATTTATTTTGTATTGGGTCAATGAAAAATGGTTTTGGAAATCGACGGTAGAGGTCGATATTGCACAATAACAACTGAAATTTGACATGGCGACGATCATGCGTGAAACATTTTGATTCCTTAATTTTCCGGATCGGTAATTATTCGAATTCGATTGAATTCCCATACTGCGAAAAAGGTTATAGAAGCGATCTTTCTGCACTTCCATTCGACGCGAAGATCTAGAATTCGGTGGAAAATGTCGCATCATTCTAGTCGAAGGTATTCTTCTTCGTCTCGAGATAGGGAGCAAAGAGATTCATCCTCAACTCCCAAAGTGAACAGCATTTTTAAAGGCTCGGTATGAAAAACATCTGTGAAAATTTTAAAGACAAATGGAATAAAATTTTTTAATAATTTTTCTAGGTTACGACAGTCAAACCTTTCGGAGCTTTTGTTAAAATCCCCGGATGTTATAAAAACGGTAAAAAAAAAAATGATGAAATGGAGAATTTTTACGAATAAAAATTTTAAAAATATAAAAACGTTACAGGTTTGATCCATAAATCGCAATTATCGAAATCGAATGTGGAGGATCCGTCAGAAATCGTCCAAAAGGGTGATACGGTTTGGTGCAAAGTGATTTCTATTGATGTAATTATTTCGTTTCTAAAAAGAAAAAAAAAATCTGAAGAAATTTGATGTGAATTTTGATGAATTTTACTTTGTGCAGGACGAAGGGAAAATCGGTCTTTCGATGAAGTACGTCGGCCAAGGTTCTGGACAAGATTTGGATCCAAACGGAGTCGATATGGCGTGCGAAAATTTAAAAAAGAAATAATGTTTTTGTTGAATGTGTTGGGATCAGTTCTTCTCTATTAGCCAAGATCAAAGAAGAAGACAACCGCACGTTCCGTACAAGCCCAGCAAAATAACACTGGATGCTGTTTTCAACACAACGTGTAGAAAATGTGGAACTGCAGGTTTTTCGACGCAATAAATCATTAAATTACCTTTAATAAAATCAACAACATTTCTCTCCACGTAGGTCATCTTGCTCAAGATTGTTTCCAAGTTCCCGGAGGTAAAAAATACGAAATGGTTGACGACGATTCGCCCGATGACGAGGAACCCAAAAACGTGGCCGAAGATGATGAAAAACGCGTGAAAAAGGTGTTTTGACGAATATATTACCGAACAAATCACTTATTTCATTAATTTTTCCTATTAGGAGAAGAAGAAAAGCAAGAAACACAAAAGTGAGAAGAAGAAAAAACGACGACAGAGTTCGAGCTCGTCATCGGAGAGCGACGATGAACCGAAACGAAAGAAAAACAAGATGAAGAAATGATGAAATGATGAAAAAAAACCATGATTATGGTAAATAATTGTAAACCTCATTTGACAGGAACTTTTTATTTCATTTTCTGTTGATTATAATAAACTTTCCGATAAAATCATGACGTATGCATTTTTATCACATTCAAAAATTCAATAAACTTATCTTTCTGCAAAAACAATTTCACTTTCTTTTAATCACTTTCTTTAATGGTTTACGTTAGTAAAAACCATTTCGCTTCCCTTGAGCATCTTTTTACCTTTTTTCTTTGAACTACCAAACAAACATTCATAAAAACAGTTCAACCTTGTATTTGAATTACTGAAATATGACTTAAAAACAACTAACAAGAATATTTAACACGTTTTCCGATTAAGGTTATAACAAGATTTTCTTTTTTTTAAAAATAAATTTTAAAATTTTAATTTTTTCTAATACGGTAATAATAATAATAATAATAATATGAAAAATCAGTTTAAACGACCGAATCACTTGACTTTTATTTTTTTATATAGAAAAAAATAATCAAATTATATCCTTAATCAGAATAAAAAAAATTACACCATAAAATATTATATTTGAGAATGAGATAGGTTTTGGTCATTTCAACATATTTTTATCATTTTTATCAATTTTAGATTTAATTTTGATTTAATTAATTTCGATTGATTCTAATTTTTTTTAAAATATAATTCTTAGAAAAAAAATCAATTTTGATTGTTAATGCAATCAAATTGCTCTGTAATAAATAAATTTTCATTAAATTTACATTAAAATTTACATTAAAATTTCAAAAATTTCAAAAATTTTTTTGTTTTTAATATTTTTAAAAAATCATCAAATAACAAAAATTATACGATTGAGTATTAATTGTGTTGAAATGACCTTAAGATCTAAAATATGTAAAGCAAAAAGAACAAATAAACAAAAAACTGAAAAAATATTAGAAATTTATCGAAGGGGCAGTATAAAAACTTTGACATTTGTTATTCGGGGGCATTTTTCAAATAGATTCGAATATAAAATTATGGATTGAGAAATTTGAGCCAATGGGGCACACCATTTTCAAAAAATGGGCAAATTATTTTTTTAATATATATAAAATTTCCACTTTTAAAGGGCCTTATCAATTATCGTCAAGATTGTGTGTGTCTTATCAGTGAGATATTGTATGCAATGAATTTGACAATGATATGACAGCACGTGCATAGAATGATATAATAAGCCGTGTTTGTCTCGCGAGTTAAATCTATAGGTTAGTCCAACTTTCTTTAAAAACATCAGATAAGATCTGCTTTCGACTTCGATAAATATCTTAACCCCCTTGCGTGAAACTTCTTTTTAAAATCAAAATTCAAGAAACTAAAAAAACTTTTTTTAAAAAAATTTTTTTTTTAAAAAACATCGAAATAATAAAATTAAATTTAAAAAAAAAAAATATTAATTCCCCAAATCACCGGGGTAGTATCATAAACCAAATTCCGTAGATTCTTACAGTGCCTTTAAACATTCTTTTAAAAAAATACAGCAAATTTTTACTGTCATGCGATGGATGCATTTTTCCTCACTTCTATTCCTTTAAAAAGGGAAAAATAATAAAAAATAATAAAAATAAAAAACCTGAAGTAGTTTTTTTTAAAAAGACTTTCAGATATATGCGAAGTCTAGTGTAAATTCGAAAAAAATAAAAATGACGTATGCATTTTTATCACATTCAAAAATTCAATAAACTTATCTTTCTGCAAAAACAATTTCACTTTCTTTTAA
>JAQFZO010003407.1:0-10031 GCA_034695885.1 Geophilus flavus | reverse complement strand
GAAAAAAAAAGTGCTAACACATTCAGTACCTGGAAAATCTGTGCCGTGAGCCTGCGAACAGAAAAATAGACTTTCTGTGGCATCGAAACCATACAAAAAGTTTTAATTTTTCTGTGGCTCTCGGCCAATAACAACCTGCCATCAGTCTGTGGCATGATCTCAACAACAGACTACCAGGTGGGACATTGTGGTGACTGGTGAATAAGTACATTTCTAGGCACAGATTTCATGGCCAGATAAAAGTTATGAGTACTTAGCTTTAGCAGCAATAGCAAACTATTTATCAGAGCAAATTCAGTGCCTACCATCTTCCACCCAACAAATATGGCTATACTTCTACGGCTTCTAAGACGGGTTTGGCTGAGTACTGCAGTAAGGGTCAGTACTCATGGCATAACCAATTTGCCTACAGAATAGTATGGTACAAAAAAAATGCTAACACATTCAGTACTTGGAAAGTCTGCGCCATGAGCCTGTGAACATAAAGAAGAGACTTTGAGGAATCGTAACCACAAAAAAATTTTAAGTTTTCTGTGCCAGACTTTCTGTGTCTTTCAGCCAATAGCAACCTGCCATCTGCCTGTGGCATGATCTTACCAACGCATCTTACAACTTGGACATTGTGGTGACTGGTAAATTTTGACAATTCTGAGTACAGGTTTCATGGCCAGACAAAAGTTATGAGTACTGAGCTTTACAAGTGAGACATTGGAGTGATAGGTAAATGTGGGCAATTCTGAGCACAGGTTTCATGGTCAGACAAAAGTTATGAGTACTACAAATCACAAGTTTATAGAGCCGCAAAAACTACTTCTGTTGGTTCTGGAATACTTTCGTTTGCACAAATAAAGGAAGCGGAAGTTACCCACAGTTTCGACAGACTAAACATGATTGGTAGATTATCACAGAATAATGAATCAAAGATAAAATTGATTTATCTCAAAAGTAGAATCCTGGTCAAAAAAATTGTCGTGAGTGGCATTGACTTAAGTTGCCTCTACAGCCTTCTTAGATGAGCCTACTTCACTAGGGGCTTAAGAACCAGTTAGCTATTTGTAGACACAAAGTATAGAAGTGCTGCTGAGTTTTTTCCATCTTTATAAGAAATATACTTTACCACACAGATTGGATAAGTCTCTTGCGAAATTTTTTTGACCACGACTATACAAGAAATATGATGGAAAACCTGTCAGAATATGCGTTCTTTGAAGAAATATAAAATTCTATCGAGTGTGAATCCTCCTTAACACGGTTTTATTTTCCTTACTGACAATATACAGAAGATCGAGTTGCAAGAGCACAAATACGCCGAAAAATCTGGCGTCGAGAAGGCTATAACGACGATTGGCCCACATAAAGAAGTCTTAGTTGTCACATAGGATTGTCTTTTCGAGGTTAACGGGAATATCGACACCCCCTTAATGACAGTCCATAGAGAAGTACGCAGGGAAATGGCTCGATTTCATACATCCGGGTAATTCGATTCACTTCATTTTGCCCGAAAGTTTTTACTCATGTAAATTAAATAGTTAATCATTCCCCAGTCACGACACGGACATCCATCAACATCAAAAACAAAACCTGAAAAATGATGGTTCCACATCATCTTTATAAACCCCTACTCCCGTGATTACACAAATCCTTTAAGAAATTCCACATTTTATTACTGCAATAATTCCTTTTGATTTACGTCTCGGCACACATACTGCACCTGCATAATTCATAGCCACGACAAAATGTTTTGCATAACTTTTATTAATAATAAAAACTCATTCCGGCTAATTGCTGCGACATTAACGCTCGTTTTTTAACCTTCGAGGTACAAATGTTTGCATTACAACGTAGATAACAAACCAGGTGAAATTTCTGTTGAATAAAAACATAAAAAACTAAAAATTGCGAAATATTCTCAGCCTTGTTATTTTTTGTTTCAAAAACAAAAAACAGATCGAAAACATGTTACAGAAATAAAAGAAAAATGGCAAATGTATTACAGACTACGAGTTACGACAGGCGAGATCTGCAGACAATGCCGCTTTGGAAGTATACACAAGTCCATTTTCGATCACACTCGACGTCGGCTCGCGAGAAAGAGTGTTTCAATTCTCGTGTTGTCTGAGCCTGCAGTTGGCGAGTGCTATCGACTTGCGCAGACGGGAAATTCAGGCAAATTCTTTACTATGACCTTTCGCAATGTAATCACTTGGCATTTATCAACCGACACGCCACATACAAGTTCCCATATCAAACGGATGAGTGATAATGTGTATTTTTCTCAACATTTCATTAATCACATTTCACACGATAGGAATAAAAAAAAATAAAAAAACGCGACTTGTAAAAATATTTCCTTCTCAACATTTTTAAAATCAATATTTATCGGGTAGAAAAAAATTCAATTTCATAAAAGTTGTTGCCTGATTCAATTTTCACTCGACCTTGGAGTTCATTGATACTCGATGATAAATAAACGCTACACCAAATAAAACAAATCATCTGGCTCGCGTCAAGAAATCAGACATTTCCTCTCCCATTTTGAACGACAACTAACATACCACAACACGGTGCCATTCCCCTTTGGGGCGTGACACTCGACTCGTTCACCCTCTTCCCCCCCCCCCCCATTCTCTCCTTCGCACGATCACCATCCAGATCATAAACTTTTAATCGAATCTCCTAACGAGAGATGTGCAATACACACGCAGCATTGACAGCAAAACTCGTAACCTAAACGCATAAAACCCCATAGCCACCGGTTGTTAACTCGCCCATTCTTGCAGTGCATAACCGGACCAGATGGGAAGTAAAACTCGACTTTTACGCGCTTCAATTGTACGTATAAAAATATAAAATAAAAAAAAATGAAAGATAAGATCAAGACAAAGAGAAAAGGAAAAGAATCAATCCCTCCCGCACACGCGTTGCCTTACATCTTAAACCCTTATCTCGTGGCCTGGAGTAACATTTTCTCAACTTTATCTAACTCCAGACGTCGGTGTGGGCAAACAAATGCGGAAGTGGAAGAATCAGCTTTAGGAGTTGCCTCGCTTCTCATTTCAGATTCTACTTACTTAGCATAAACTACCTGCCTGCAACTGACAGACACTGATTAAGATTATTCTTTTGTCACTCTTCCTTGTGGCATTAATTAAATTTTTTCAACTTGTTTGCACGAATTAAAATTTAAATAAAAGGGGAAAAATTTTTTTTAAAAAAAAATCAAACATGATCTTAGCGCGCTGACAAATTAAGAAATAAAACAGTCGTTTGTTTCTTAAATTGAGCTTTTAGCCTGGAGATGAAGGAAGGGTCGTTGTGTGTTCTTTAAAATGATTATAAAAGCAAAGCTGAACTTTTGTTTTTCGCCACTAGGTGGGTTGGGTTTATTGGGTAAATCCATCATCAATCAAAAATGATTTATGGTTTCTTCTGTATAAATCTTTCATTTTATAATCAGTCTTTTTGGGTGGAAATCGATAAAGATAAATATAAAGAAAGTTTGACAAATTTGTTGGGTGATTCTGTCACCTGAAGTTACACAGTGTTGTGTAAATAGTTTAATGGAGGTAATGTTTGCAGATCATTAGAGTTGGTTTAATATTGGCCATTTGTTATAATGGAGTTATACGTTTAGTCGTGAAAGGAGACAGTCAGAATGTGAAATTTCTCGTGTGTTGTTACACTCGAGAGTCATATTACTTTGCAAACAAATCAGTATGTAATATGACAGCTCGCGCCATCAGTCATCCGTATGTAAAATTTATGCACACATGTCGGTTTGGACACGCTATTTGATTTTCTGCATATATTTTCATTTTGTTGTTGGCAAATGATTTTTAGAATACTATACTCCGTGGAAAAATTGGAATACCGTCTCTTTTGATGGTAAGAAAAACTTCAATTTCATTAAGAGTTTAATGAATATTAAGTGGGTGTACGGTTTTTTAAAAAATCAGATCCCGAAGTCGATTACATAGCTCCATTACAACTTTTTTTGAGGCTACCTGAGACCCATATATCCAATTTAGAAAAGTTTGCCAATAAATAGAATATCCTAACTCTGTTCAGTTTTTAATTTTATCTCATTTGGTTCTTGCGTTATTGGAAATATTGTGAAAACCCATTTTTGGAGATTTTTAATTTTTTTCCCCCAACACTTTTTCACCAAATTTCGAATACCATTCATGAAATGATGGCTCTGGTGGGTCTTTAAATCATCCTAAGTCAGTTTTTTAATATTCATTAAACTCTTAAATAAATTCAAGTTTTCTTACCTTCAAAAGAGACGGTATTCCAATTTTTTGGCATGGAATAATATAAATTTCATTTATTTTTTAACATTTTTGCTTTAAAACCCTTATTAATTGTTTCCTCCATTGCAATTCGAGAATGTATTATTGGAAAACAATGTAGTTATCTGGTTTGCTCGGAATGAAATCTTATTTCAATTGTTTCAACGATTGCTGCCGTTATCAATTGATCCAACTTCCAAGATCAAGGATTTTCTCTCGATGTTTACCCATCATGCGTCGTGCGATGTATCTACCATGATCCCCACAAAAGAAACTGTAAGGCGAGGTTAAAGGTTATATGGAAGAAGGGAATTAGAGATAAGATTTTCAGTTTGAAAGAAAATATTTATCCCAGTTTGTTTGTACTGAGACTATGCAGTTTTGTGTTGTGCTGAATTTAACTGATTTATTGTGATGTTGTAGTTGATTAATAATAATAATAAAAAATCCCTTACTGCCAATATTTGTTATTGGAAATAACACAACACCTGTTGAAAGCTCGTAAGATTTATTTGAGTGAGAATAAATTAAATTTGTATCGAAAATCTTTACTCGATCTCTCAGAGAATCATAACCAAACTAAAGCTCGACTAAATATAACTTTTCCAATGAGTCTTCTTAAGAAAACTAATTAAATTTCAACTTTAGGTTTTCTATTTAGTAAAAAGGATATTTTTTTCTTTTGTTTACGTGTAAACAAAAGAAATGAAATGGGAAATATAATACTTTTAGAAAATATTAATATTAAAAAAAAATTTCCCCATATAAGTCCATAAATTGGTAATCTTAACTCCGTAAACAATTTCAAAACCTCTCCTTGAAAAAGGAAAAAATCCTTCAACCATAAATCAAATTTCACTCAAAATTATTCATCAGCCTCACCTTAACCTCAACCTTGTTGAAATTTCCGACCAATTAATTACAATACTGATAATGTAAACACGAACCTTTACATTTCAACCCTCTAAATATAAATGACACCGGTAGTGGTCACATAAATATGCAAAACAACTTAACAGATAACTAGATGGAGCGAGCGAAAGAGTGGAAAACGAGATAACACGTACTTACGAACTGTGCGATTTCACATCAGCAGTCAGACAAAAGAAGGTAGACTTAAGCGAGTCATAATTCCAACAAGGAGCAGACAAACACGTGCGAGCTGCCAGAACGGCGCGTGGAACCAATGATGAGATCTCAACACACAGTTCCAGTAAAATAGACTCATCCAATCTAAAGCAAGGGGGTGCCACGAGCAACTTCATGCCACCGAATTCCGCTTATAAATAAACAAAACAATAAATCCAACCGAGTAAATATAATAATTTCTATGTTTACCCTATTAAAAATTCAATTTATTTACTAAAATGGCATCTAAAAAGCCAATTGAAGACGGAAAATATTTTCTCTCTTATCCAAACAACGGCAGATATTTAAATTCGGGTTTTTCCAATAGTTTTTCTTACTTATTTTTTTTTACCCGACATCTTTGATGAACACGCATAGCAATTGCACGGTTTTGTCCATTACCCACCAATTCTCGAACAAAACACGAAAACCCACAATAATCACACACCATTATCTCCCACTTTGTGTATCTTTCGTACGTGATTGTGATACAAAAGCCCGAATCTGCCCACCAATTTAGGAAATATAAAAGATAATAAGTGCTGCGGCTCATCACCAACACTGGCTAAAACGCCTTACCGAACCTTTGCACTAAATTGGCCTCATCAACACACTGAGGAGGCGTAAGTAAGTTAAAGTAGATGAAAAAAAAACACCTATACCACATTGGAGTCAGATGAGAAGCCAACAAAATACAAAAGGACAGAAAATTGCACTTAACACGGAAGTTCTCGCAATCCTTCCATTTATTTCTTTCATTAACACCTCGAAAACCTTTATTGAGGTTAATTTTTCCTTTCCGTTTCACAATTTTTTTTAAACTGCACTTAAGAAAAATAAAAAAAGAGGATTCCTTAAGGGGACTCTTTGCACTTCACTTGCAACTCATCAATATCTTTTCTCTTTAGTACTCTATCAAAGAGTCAAGACCTAAACACGCAGAAGGTTAGGAGGTGAACACAAAAGGCACTTTCTTATCTCTTATTACTCCCTTGGGAGCTGAAAAAATATTCTATAGATAAAAGTTTTGTTTCCAAACTGGAAATTTGCATAGTGTAATTGAAAGCCGCATACTTTTTTCTCCTTTGCCACATCTTTGATAATTGAATTTAGTCAGAGAGAAAAATAAAAATGGCCGTAAAGAAAAGTTGTCCAAGGTTTTTCCAAAGGTATTTCCATAGAGACTGCAGTGCAAACTTGTGTATTATGCAGTCGGAAAAGCCATGATATGTAAGGCGTGCTGTAAATCCGACAGCAGAACAAACTAATGAATAATTAAAATGAGGAAATGAGACACCAACCTTGTGCACCGTTTCGTCAACCAAGCCGCCTAAGATGTATACTTTGCTTCGATCCAAATGGACAATGACGTTGGGCGAATCTGGCGTTAAGTAAATAAGATCGTCAACAGGAAATACGGCCATGTGACTGCATTCTCGCATTTCAACCTGAAATTCAAATTTTTAAATAAATAAATAAATTTTTTTCCCATCTTTAAGGATTTTATGACACTGGAAAAAAAAAGTTAATTATTTGTCTTCCTATTAAATGGCTAATTAAGACATGGAATAAAAAAGAATTATGCGAGGAATCATGTTTAAAAGCGAACGGGAGAAGATAACGGGGCGAGAAAACACGAGAAACGAGATTGGTTTTAGATAATCAGCAACTAATAAACCGAAAAAGATTATTTTTCCTGCAAATTAAAATTAAGTAAACTAAATATTCCTCGTTGAAGTTGAGGTATCGAGTTGAGGTTGAGAGAAAAACTATCAAATAAAGCAGTAAAAATTTGAAAGTTTTGAGTTGAAATTGGAAAGCATGGTTTCATAGTTCTGTTTGATGCGATTTTCTTATTTCACAAATCTAGGTCACATTATAAAATTCACTTTTACTGCTGCCCGGAAGAGAGAATAAAATCCACCTTTGTACCTTCTCGCAGTCACCTCTAGGGAGGAGGCTATAGCTTATGATGCCTCAGTGGAGCCAAACGAAAGCTCTCGGTATTTCCAATTGGATCGGAGCACAGGGTTACTTGGTTTTACCATTCCATTTCTGGTCTCTCTCTTTCTCGGATTTACTGCGTATCGTATCTTTATAAGGTTGTTTCTGACTCCAAATAGATACTTACAAGGATCGTGGACATTTTCGTGATGAATTCTAATAGAAAATTCCATTTCCTTGGAGATATTTATCAAAAATTCTGTCTTTATGGTCACCATGTGTTGACATATACTGTGCCTGTCATAATTAAGTTGCAACTAACAAAATTTCAAACATTTACAAAATTGATAGGTTAAAATGACGCGTAGTGGTCTCGATTGTAACATGCTTGGCATCAAAGAGTGTTGCTTAACTAGCATTTATTCATATATTAGAGCATCGTCAATGCAAATTTACTCTAATTTACTCAAAAATTGAAAAGAAAAACAAAGTTTACATACAGCATGTCAAGAATCCCAACCACACTGCATGTTCAGCAGTGGTAATTTTGACTCAAAAAATGATAAAAGTGTTGATTCGGTTGCTCAATGACCTGATCTCAATTTCTCAACCATATTGAGCATCAGTGGGATGCTCAACATCCCTCAATCTCGAAGAAAGGCCTTTAAAAGATTTTAAAGAGGAAATTTTCGAGTATTGGGTGAAAATACCAATAGATAATTGATAATTTTTTTTCAATTGTTCCCAGACACCCAAGAAATACAATGGTGAATACTGTAGTTTTTACAAATTGATTTTATTTTTGTAGAAGTTTGAAATTTTGTCAGTGGCGACTTAATTGTAACAGGCACTGTAAATAAATCCACAGGACTTGACTGACGTTTTAAGAAGGGACTATTTAATTAACGACAACTTGAAAATTATTGTGATTTTATCCAACTGAAGAGATTAGTTTTGAGCAGGATAATGCATTTTCACAGCGTGTTCAATTTTCCATTAGAGCTATTATATTAAATAGAAAATGCATCTGCCAAGCGCCAACATACATAACTATGAAGCCAATCTTGCCATCACTTTGCTTCTTTACAATTCAATTCCACGTTTTAAATTAAAAGTAGATTGCAGCATTTCTTGCACCCTTAAAATTGACGTATATTGGTTGCAACACGAAGTGAAACGTAAACAAATGCAACGCAAACGAAAAGCATCTAAGTAAATATTCATGTTTCGATAAAAGTTTTTCGAAGAAGAAAAAAACTTCTTCTAGAAAAACAAATTTAAAGCCGGTACTAAAACTTTTCTGTCAAAAACAAAAACAAATTCGAGAGTATAATGGCCATTAATAATGCTTTGCTGCACTGTCTACAGTGTTATCGTGTAACTTGACTTGATACACGGTAAAAACCGATCGATTCGGATCTGCATAAAAGTAAATCCTCCCTGGAATGTTAATAGAACACAACCCATAAAAAGTCGGTTTTATGGCTGGCGTTTTGACACTCGTCAAAATCGAAGCTTTCTGGGGACCAAAAAAATCGTTATGCAATATCTTCCTGGCCCTAAGGAACCGAAAAACGGAAATGAGGTAAAAGTCAGAGTGTTTGAATCACTTAAAAGTTGAGAAATGAAATCCGATACAATTTTCTTCACATGTGGTGTCAAAAAACACAATACAAACGCACAAATCCAAAGTTTTATTTACTTTCGAGTTGTCATCCATTAGGTAAATCGGACAATTCGAAAATGTAAACAAAAATAACAATTTGTTTAGTGGACATTGGATAAACAAGCAAAACCAACGTCTTAGTTTTAATAGCTGCAATAAATATGTATCATGACCGTCGGATTTCTTTATTTTTTAAAAATATAAAAGTGAAAAGCTCCATCTGGTAGCAATTTTGCGTGTGTATCGATTGGATAGCTGCTAGCCTTTATCCTGTTATTTCAACACCACAATGACCTCTCTTTAATGGAGCAAAGAGAAACTCGAAGACAGAAGAATGGGATGGAATCAAAGAGAAAAAAGATTTTCCGAGCAAAAACAAACATCGGAGTCAGCTTGAAAAACAACCTTGGACTTACCTCGCATAAAACGAGATTTGTGGAAAGTGGCTAGAACAAAATGCCACCGTTTTCGAGTCGAGGTTGAGTGCTGCAACCCTTTGAATGGGGAGTTTAAAATACCATTCGACTCGAACAAACAGCGCAGACCATATGTGAACGCAATTGGAAAGATGAATATTTTTTCCGTGGTTCGGCGCCTTTAATGTAGGATCCATTAAATTCATTCATTAGTGAGAGTGGGTCTTAAAATGTTTGCAAAAACTCATCAATATCGAGTAAATTACAACACTTAATTGATTATTACTGTACAGTAAATTGATGCACACTATCTGAATTACAATTTAGGACATCAATACCAGACGATGCTCATCATCTGTTGAACTAATAATGATGCTTGTTATTATTATTATTTTTTTCTTTAGAGATAAACATCGCTGAAGATATGAAGCAGCAGGAGAGTAATTGATGTGTTTCACGGAGTGAGGAAATGAGCGAAAATAACAGTAGTGGGGAGAGCTACGTATGTATACGCTGAGGCATAATTATGCAGGAATTAAACTCGATAAGCATTTTGGTTATCGAAGGAAGTCTCGTGGGCTAAAT
>JAQFZO010003406.1:0-10032 GCA_034695885.1 Geophilus flavus | reverse complement strand
GAGGAAAAAATAAATAAATTATAAAAATCGAATGTCGAGATATGGATTCAATAATATCTGTGGACATTACAGAAAACAATTGCATCGTCGATGGTGATGAAGGTCTCCATGGTCGGATCATGTATTCGCCACCTCTGTACGAATAATACGACATTCGCCCGATTTCGTAGGATTGCAGATCATCCAAAACCTAGAGTTAAAAAATTTCATTAAATTCGATACTTCAAATTTATGCAATTTGAAATTTTCAAATTTTACTTGTTTGGTCGTGATGTCGTTTCCGGATTTCAGCAATAAAACGCTTTGATCGACGGCGAGTAAACCGACGTACGACTGAGGTTCGGTTGCAACATTGATTTCTACAGGAGAGCCGGGTTTCGTCGAGTTTGGACTCGCACTGATGGCGACTTTAGTTTTGAAGATGCCATCGACGGAGAAGTCGATCGCGTCGGCAACGACTTCGCCGCAGGTTGTTGCGTAGTAAACGATGACGCGGACTTTTGGTGCCATTTCGGGAGTGATTTTGAATTTCAGACTTTGAGTTTTAGTCTTGCTCGGTTCGATCGATTCGTGATGCAAGATTTTGCCACGCCCGATGACTTGCATGACGAGATTATCATTCAGTTCTTTGGTGGAGTCGACGAGTACTTCGACCTCGTCTCCAATCTATAGGAAAATTTTTAATTTAATTTTTTTTTTGGAATTTTAATTAATTAATTTATTAAGTAATTTACTTTGACTTTCTGCGAGAGCAACGTGATTTGTAAGTATCTTTCGCTGAGAGATTGAGCCTTGCTAACGTATGCCGTGGTTCTGGCGCCTTTGTAACTCGTCTGCAAATACGGGGCAATAAAATGAGATTTCTGTTAATCCAAATGGATTTTTTTTTCTTTTACAAAATCCTACCTCGAATCTGAGGTTATCGGTCGATTCGGGTGGGATAATTTCCACATCGATTTCTCCGTTTCTTGGAATCGTGTAGTTCAAAGTGGTGGCTGGTGAATTCCAACTACTGAAATATTGGACACTTATTTCCCCATCTTCCATAATTGGACTTCCATCTTGCAACGAAACTTGAAGCTGAAGGATGGAAAGAATTATCAGAAAACACTTATCGAGTTAAAGGATTATTTTTATGCACTTACAGTAATCGTGTATTTAAGACCTGGTTTAAAGTTGCCGCTATCGGAGAACGATAATTTGTATTTCGAGTCGTACATCGTGATGTCTCCGGTGCCGTTCAGCGATCGACCGGTCAATTCTTCGGTTACGGCCGCGAATATCTCGAAACGCCTTTCGTGTCGCATCCATTCTGGCAACGCGAGATCTCTGACTAGATTGACTTCGATGTCGGCTTTCCCGTCGATCGATGTTGTGGTCGTATATGGTTTCATGTTGTACGGAGAACACGGCCATTTGCAGTAGTAGTCGGTGACGTTTAAGAGAACTTTTCCTTTCACTGGTTTTCCGTAGGTGTATCTGAAATTTCAAAGAAAAAAAAATCAGTTTTTTACATATTGATTTGTTGTTGGGTTTGTTTACTTCGCTTCCACAGTAACAACGATGGTTGAATCGTTGTAAACAACGTACGGTGGGGGTCGTACGATAACTTCGAATGTTGGCAAAACTAATTTAAAGAATAAAATACAATTTAGTATGTGAGAAATAATTATGAGTAATTATTTAATTACCATATTCATCGACTGTGAAATATTTAACGAATTGGCTGCCCTTGATATCGCCCCTGATGTGCCAATCTCCGAGAATGACTTGGTCGGATAATTGCAGTAATCCTTCGTAAACTCCCTTTTCGAATGTTACATTCGCCCATTGCTTCACACGATTTCCTTGTGAATCCTATATTTAAAAAATAAGTTTTAAAAAAATGTTGTTGCGATGCTTTCCTGCAATGCATATATATAATTTTAAGGGCAAAGTAGAATAAGTGCAAAGGATTTTTGATTATTTGCATTTATCGCAAGTAAAAAACGATATTTAGGTTATTAAATCGTATACATTTCCTTAAAGCAAAGCAAAGGGCTTGAAACTCTAGCTTAGCATGATTCAATTTGCCCAGAGGTTGACCAATGCCTTAACATGGCCTTTCACATTACATTCAGGTCCGGTCGCACCATCGATTATTAAAACTTGAGGTTAAACAGTGACTGATTTAACCCTTGATGGTTAAGAGTTTATCGTTACACAAAAAAGGTCTTCTAGTCACGCAATAAATCAATCAAGGAATTAAATTAAACCGTAATCAATGCAAATTTAACAGATTTGCGTGTCTCATTGACTCTTAACTTGAACTTTATTCGAATTTAAATTGACGCAGCTGCCAGTTAAATTATAATTACTTACAATAATATAAATGATCGACTGCTTGAGATCAACTGGCTTCAGAGAAACATCAGTCGTAATGACGCGGAAATGAACTACAATAAAAAAAAACCAGTTGTTGTAAATAAAAGCGCTCACGCTAGAATCTCGTTCTATCAGCTGTACAATGTGTACATACCTATTTGTCCAGGTTTGTAAACAGCTTTGTCTGTTTGAATGAATGTTGAGAATGTTTTGGCATTGTAACTCAGAGAAGCAGTCTTCGAGAACTCGATGCCTCCACTGCCGTTCACGGTCAGTTGGTAAACTCCCGAACCCCACGAACCCACCTAGTAAATTTAATTAATTTTCATTTATCAAAAAAAAATTTTTTCCCTTTTAAATCTGATAAAAACGTACAGCAAGATCGATGAGTTCTGTTTTCCCAACCTCAACTTTGGCTGTACCCAAGAGAGGTTTGGTTTCGTTGTTGTCGATGGACTTTAATTCGGCTACTACATCAATAGGGCCAGGAGACTGATGGTTTGTTACGAGCAATTGGTAAGGGCTATTAGGTCTAAAGCTGTTTGGAGCTGATATTGTATATAATCTGTGAAAATATATAAATTTACATGTAACAAAATCATTTCGAATGTACTTAGTACGTGAAATTTAGCTTTATCAGCCAAAAAAAAGTTTTAACTTACGGGTCACTGGAATGGACCAAGGTCAATGAAGAGACTACTGATAAGATGTAGACGTAAATAAGATTTCCCACCATTTTTACTTCAAATCTGTAATAAAAACGAAGGAATCTAAGATGCGATTCTTTAAATATTCATGTCACATACTGTTGTTAGTGTTAAAAAAATGCATTAAATTAGGTAGGTACGTAGGAAATGTTATGTATTAGTTTTTTAGATAAATCTTTAAAAAAAATAAAGGAAAAACATTTAAAAAACATAAAACAACAATGATGCCTCAGGTGAATGGGTGGAGTTTGGTTTTGTTCCCATTTGCTGTTGAAATTAAAATGGTAATTTGATAATTCATTTATCTTATCTGTCATAATCAGCGTCTAAGTGGGTTTTTAATCATCATGGTCAATACCATGGCTGATTTTATGTGTAATTTTTATGAAAGCCTCAAAGGATTCTTGTAAGAGAGTGAAATTACACAATCAAAGAAATGAGAAAATTGAAACTGAGGGATTAATAATTGATTCCGAGAGTTCGCCAAAAAGGATGTTGGCGTGATAAGAGAAAACACACTGCGACAGGGTGTTCAATCAATTCCTCCTGACCACTGTGACAACGACTCACATGAGATTCCTCTTACTGGTTTCATATTCATGGAAAAGTGAATTGCTATCACGCAATCACAATTGCGACGAATGCGGATAAGAAATGTAAACATTAAACTTTTAACGAGAATTCTACGACTATGTTAATCTGACTTTAAAAGGGGACTTACCTGCATTATTCATACAGGCTTTTAAGGTCGATGAGGGTTTTTAATTATTGCTATGACTAATTACTTATTTAAAAAAATCGAATCGAATGTTAGCTTTAAATTATTAGGCTGTAGGGCTAGACATGGCCTAACTAGCTCGACATAACCCACTTCAGTTTCTTTAGTTTAAATTCATTGAAATATTATTTTTTTATTTCTGCAATTTGGACTTAAAGCGAAGAAAATGTTCGCATCCAAATGTCCAATTGGGGTTTTGAATCTAATGTTTCCAAGCGTTATCTAAGTAGAAACCTAAGAAATTGTGTTTTCTACTTTGAGCAAACGAGCAAAGATCGATTTCTTGTCGTAAATTAACGTGACCTTCATTGAGTTTTCGGATCAATAGTCACACCATTTCGATTTTTTCCCCCGATCAATTCAACTTTTTTTTTTTCCGGAATTCTATTGCGAGTTACTTACAATCGGCATTCATATTACCGGTTATTAATGGGTGTTCGGAGAAGAAAAAAAAATCATTTCCATTCAAACTAAATTCAGTTCAAATCATTGACACAAAATTTACATGAATAAACACAGTCATCATCGACTGGTTTCCAAATGTAAAATTTTCTTGTTCCGGGTGCAATTGAAATTGCATTCATTCAATTTGACAGGAAATTACACTGACTGGAAAATCCATACAGAAATTTCACATTTATATGTGTATATTTTATGTAAATGTAAAAAATCATTAACAAAACGTGCAATGAATCAGCTTTTCTCTAATGTCAATTGCTGAGCATCACTTTTATGATGCAGTGCGTTGTATAAAAAATAATAATAAAACTCAAAACCAACGTGCAATAAAATTCAGAAATAAAAGACAACGAGAAAAATTAACGACCGGTGATTATATATATCACCGCGTTATGTAATTCAAGGTGAGTTAATATTGCCTTACCTATGAAGAGATGTAGAGACGAGAAGATGAGACGCTGCGTTTCCTTCCCTGCAGCGTGTGAGACTCCAGGATACACAGCACAGGGTTCAAATAGTAGTGGCTGGTGAATGCTCGTGACGTCAAACGTCTCGGGAAGGGATGTTAGGGTGCGAGGTCATCAAGAACTGGATCCGTAAGCCGCTGCCGTTCGCCGCTTGAGGCTCTCGTCGCTTTCGTAGAAGTTTACACCCGTTACCATAGAAGCGCGTTAGTAAATACGTCAATACGGAAAACTCTATCCGTGATTATCACAAAAATTACCAGTAAATAAAATACATGTCAAGGATGATTTGACCATCCTTAAAAATAGAATTTCGGTATGAATTGGCAAATTTGTTCAAAAGAGACAACTGACAGGTTTAAAAAAATATATTGCGTGTGAACAGGTTGGGTAATGAAAAGTTTTGTTATGTAAGGTGGAACAACACAGATGAAGCAACAAATGTAAAAAAGTAAAAGTAATTAAAAATTATGAAACCGGATTTGAAGTAACTTAAAACTGAATGATAATTCCCTAATTTGCGGAAATGATATGCACATTGATTACTAATAAACAGACGTACATTGTATATTTTGTTACATTTCGAGGTATGGGATGTTAAGTAACCGAAAAGAAAACAAGTCTAAAAGTTGACTTTTCTGTTTTGTGTGTACGTTCACCTCTCCTGAATTCCCTTGTATGTACTTTTCTCCCCGTGGTTAATGAACTTTGTTGTTTTTTCCCCCTTTCTCAGCTTCCAACCAACTCTTTCTTTCGCTCATTGACCTTGGTTTTTATTTGGGGTTGTCTCAATGTCAAGAAATAATGAAAAAATTCCGTTTGCAAAGTGTTTATTCAAATTTATACGGAGAGGGAATTCTTAATAATATGGTATGACTGTGAAATGAATTCAAGTTATGCAGTTTTCTGGATATAAAAAGTGAGAAATTAACGCGTAAGAGCTCGAACGTGTCGATTTCCATCTCGTCGACCTCTGAAATATCGAAAACTTAAATTTACGGGAGAAAAAAAATTTTTACGGCGGGTTGTGTAAAATTACCTTCCATCGGTTCTCTCTTTGTTTCTGGAACCTGACCAATTCCCACTGTTATTTCCACCTCTGGCTCTTTGAAATCTACCATAAGTTTCCTGAAGGCGGGTATTTCCAGGTGTTGTTCTCACTTCCGCTCGCGGTTCCAGATGACTGATAATAAAAATTATGATTACAAATGTGATTCAATACACCTGTAAATATTTGAATTTCTACCTTCCTCCTCGCTGGAAGTTCCTGGGTAAATTCACGTTCACTTTCGTTGTGTTTTTTGCCGTTAGCAACTGACCGCTTCTAGTGTTCCATGGTGAAACGTTGCCAGAATTATTGCCTCTTGAAACACTACGATTCATCCCTGGAATGAGAAATTTACATATAAAAACAAGAGAGTTAAAGAAAACTCAAAGTAACCAAACGAGCGAAATTAAAAGTGCATTCAAAAAGATAAAAGTAAAAATATGGAAATAATAAAAAACAAAATTAAAATCACATTCACTACTACCACGCCCACTCTTATCATCTCCACGTCTTGAATTGTAGGATCCACCTTGCTGATTTTGAAGAAAGCGTCCTCTGGCGCCGCCAAATGCACGGTTGCCCTCGAAATTTCCTCTTCCGCGACCTCGCCCGGTATCCTAACGAGACGTAATATTAAAATCGAATTTATTTCGCAGACATATCAGTGAAAATTACTTTGCTGGGACGTTTGTTGGTGGGTCCGGTTGGCACCGAACTCGGATGAAAGGTTTCCAAAGCAACAAAATCATCAACGTGCATCGAAGGCGGGCGACTCGTGTTAGGTGGGCGCGATCTGAATGGATCGTTTGCTCTTGACGGATGAATTCCAGTTCGGGAAAACCCACGACCTCGCATAGGCGCAACTAAAATGTAACAAACGTAAATATAAAGGAAGAAAATGCCAGTACAGCAAACGTACTAAAGGGTTTCTTTCCACTTCTCTCTTTTTGACCCGGATTTATTAACGGTTGATATTTACGTTTTCCAAGTGTCGTAGCTTGAGAATTACCACCTTTTTTCTTGCATTTTAAGGGCAGTAAACTGTCTTTTGTGATGCTCTCTTTACCAAGCTCGGTCTTTAAGTCCAAACCTGGACAAAATCTTTCTGCCATCGTCTCTAAATCGCACGACACGAGTTCGACTTCCTGATCGGAGTCGTCGGCATTTGCTTGTAATAACCAATACGTGGGACTGAATCGATCGTCGTCGGTTTCGTTGATCACGTAAATGGCTCTTGCTTGAAACTGGGCACTCAAAGTGTCGGGCTGGGGAAAATTTGGTTCGGGTAAATCTAAAAAATAAAATTAAAAAAAAATTACATTAAACTAGGAAAGGCGTTTTTGATGTTGATTTAAAACATACCGCCTCGATCTGTTTTTGGAGGTTCGTTGTTTAGTTGTTGAATTAAAGACGTCACATTATCCGAACTTTGAACGTCCACGCCATCGTCTTCTTTAGCGAAGTCGAGCAATATTTTTTCAATTTTTATGAGAGGATGAGTGGGAATCTCTTCTTCTTCCTCTACTTTTTCGTCGTTTACTTTCCATTGAATGTAATGTACCAATTCAGAAATTGTTAAAAATAAAGTTCTTGGCACTCCCTAATAAACATGTAATAAAAATAGATTTATAATTTATTTTTTAAATAAATTACATTTTGATGCATTACCTGAGCAGAATCATCTGTATATAGTAGTCGAATGAAATCTAAACATGTATTCATCGTCCCAATGCTGTCAACGTTATCTTTATTGAACATTGTAATAGTTCGAGTCAATATTCCATGTAAAGTTTCTGGTTTTTTGTCGAAATTACTAAATGAGAAATTAAATTAATTATTATTTATGCGATGTTTAAACCGAGATAATTACAGTTTGAGGCAGTAAAATCCTAAATCTGTTTCCAAAATCATGACCAGAGTCCTAAATGCTTGTAGGGTGGTGCTGAAAGAGTGATTCGAGTTGCTCACATGATCCAATAATGCTGAGCATATCAAAACCATTTGATCTTTAGCCGGTAAAGCATTCCCCAACTGTAAAACAATTTTTTTAAATATTTATCGCTTATTTGAGATCCCTTTAAATTAATACCTGATCGAGAGGTAGTAAAGTATTTTCACTTCCTAGAATTATTTCATAATCACATAATGTCTGAAATATGCTCTAAAATAAAATTGAAAAAAATTTTAGACACACTTAAATTGAAAAAAAAAATAATAATCATAAACCATTACCACAATGCATTCCTGGATTTGTAGATGTACCGTTTTATCCGAAACTGTATTCAATAACGATGTTAATTTCGGTAATAACTGGGCATACTTTTCATCAAGTTTCGTACTGTGAAAAACATAAATTGTTTTAATAACGTATTAAATCCACATCAAAATACGGTAACTTACTTTGCTCGCAGCAACTGAAGTAATGGAATTTTAATACAAGGTTGATTTGCAAGGCAGTCGAGCATGTTTAATAAACGTAAAGTGTGAGAATTGCTAAACGATGCTTTGTTTTCCAAATCTTCTGGTTCTTTATCCTCCAAATTCTCTAATACGACATCCGCGATAGCCCTTGTGACGACTAAAGAACAAGCAGCAGCTAAATCGGCCACTTGGACACACACTCGCCGTAACTGTTGTTGTAGAGGTGGCAAACTCGTTCCTATAAGAATTTTTCATTGCAATTAAAACTAATTCGCTCGATTGCCGATAAACATACCTAATAATTGTTTAATGATGTCTCCTATTTCGTTACTCATTGAATGCAAATGTGCACTCCACAATTTTCGCGCATTCGTAGCTTGTAAAATGTCATCGTTAGACAAACTCTGAAAATAATTCAATAAAAGGAATGTTAAGATGTTACTTATTACAGTAAATTATTTATTTAAATAAATAGTTACCTCTCTCGTTTGGATGGGTAATGGCAAAGGCAATAATTCTGACAAAATTGTTACGCCACTCAGAAAATTACTAGGGAGTGTCGTTGCAAATTTAAGTACTTCTTGCAACATTTGAGACCAGAGAGATTTATTTAAAGCTTCATCAGAATCTGATATGGTCATTATGGGTTGTGTATAGGCAAGTAAAATTTTTATAATTTCACTTTGGATCTGAAAAAACAAAACAATTTTTAATTTCAAAAATTATCTAAGCTTAAGTGAAATTTCTACTTACTCCTTGTGCAGTGAGGAAAAAAGATGATGTTACCGGAAGGATGTTCAAAAAAGAGTAAACACGGAGAATTATTGGAACAGCCACCAAATCCTTAAACTGAGAGAGAGAAATCGTGATTTATTAAGCCTTTGTTCATCAAAAGATTAAACTTCATTATACCTCTGCATTCCGGCAATAAATCAAGTAGCACAAACTGTGTTTGATAAGTGATATAATTGGCTTAATCAAAGCCAATAACAGGCCCCATTGAGGACCAATAACTGCGTAATTTTGAGGATAAGGGTACTGATAAGCGTCGCATATTTTTTGAAGGATCGTGATGAAATTACTCAAACCATCGTTTGCAATAAATTGAATGATTGCGTATCGATATTTCAATTCTTCACATTGTTCTGAACAGGGACAAAAGTGAATTTTTAAACAAATACACACATTTAAATATAAATGATTGTCACCTTCTGGTTTGAGAGTCGTTGCTGGTGGAATACACAAATCTTTCAGTATTCGAACTGACGTAATCAACTCTCCTGGAAAAGTGAGAACTTCGTCGATCAAACTTTTAATGATGGTGCACAACGGAGCAGTAGCGTCTGCAGAATAACTGGGTATGCGTTTCATCACTGAAAACCAGCTGACAATTTCTTGCAACTTGGATGATGATTCTGAAACGTTACAGTCAATGATAAAAATCATTTTAATTTTCGAATTTTAAAGAAGTTACCTTGCGTGCAAATGTTTAATAACTTCTCTCCAAAGTTCTTCAATAGAGAAACGTTCTCAGAGATATCTTTTTGCTCATCGCCTATTAAAGTAAAGGTAAATTGAGTCAAGCATTTAAACATTGAAGTCTATTTTCTTTTCTCACCTGATAATTCCAAAAATGGCACTAAATAAAGCATTGAAATTTCGAGAAACAGACTGCAAAATAAAAAAAAAATTTAATTACGATTTAGTTGCGTATTTTGTTACAAATTTAATCTCACTTGCTGTTTTTTTAATGAACTGTATAATCCTGGAAATGCGTCCGAGAGAATTTTC
>JAQFZO010003405.1:0-10035 GCA_034695885.1 Geophilus flavus | reverse complement strand
TTTTTTAATTTAATTACTCCCCCCCCCCCCCCTTCCCCGTCGATTCAATCCTGGCGTTATCCAGTCCAGTCTACATTATTAATCTCTATCAGTATCCCAGTATCCATCTGTATCTAACAAGTAGTCGCCATTCAGTCGTAGACCAGTCGCAAGTCACTTGTTCTGCAATCCAATCGAACAGCATGTCTTTCCGCAATCGCAATCAATTTTCATTCGAAATGGACTTCAAACCTCTCACCCCAATTTTGGAAAGAATCATCAGGCAAGATTCCGTATCGAAATCCGAATGGCAGCAGGTACTTTTCACCATGCAACGCTTTTATTACTGGGGTGAAGAAGACGAATTACCGGACAAAATTGCCGACCATCTGCACGAAATCATCGATTCCTACGTGACGGAAGCGAAAAGTCGAATTCTTTCGAACACGTTGGAAAACGCTTTCCTGAATTCGTACATAACTGAATGGAAAAAATTCCACGCGCAATTATCGTCTTTTCCCGTTCTTTTTGCATGTATTCGTACGGAGGATTTCGAAACAATTGAAAAAGAAAATTATTCGATTCGCAACGACATGTTGACCACGTGGAACGAAGGCATCTTTAGTCAAATTCAACCGAGATTGCTGGCCGATGCGATGAGAATCGTTGAATCTGAACGAAGGGGACGTTCGTCCAACCCCGACCTCGTTATTGCAGTGCGCGAATCGATAGTCAGTCTCGATTCCGCCGACGAAAAACAATTTCTGTACAAGAACAAATTTGAAACACCGTACGTAGAAGCGGTCGAAACGTTCTACGCGACGAAGTCTTTCGAATTTCTGGATTCGCACGGCGTCGTCCAGTACGTAAAATTCGCCGAAGCGAAAATCACGGAAGAAATCGAAAGAGGTAGCAAGTATCTTTTATCCGAATCGGTTCCAGTTCTCGAGGATTGTTGCGATTCGATTTTCATCGTGAAATATAACGACGAGATTTTGTCGGAATGTCCAGCCATCGTCAAAGAAGGCAACGTCGAAGACATTCGGGCCATTTACAATCTTATGAAACGTGTTCCGCAATGCTTCAAACCCGTCGCCAAGATATTCGAAGAACACATGACCGCCATCTATTTGGAGGAGGCAGATGCGTCGACCATCGTCAAAACTTCCGAGAAATAAACGGAGAAAATGACGTTTTCCATCCGGTTCACCAAATTCGTCAAAGAAGTTTTATTTTTATTTTTTGTAATTTTTATTGCATTATATTGCAGAAGCTTGTTCTAAAAATCTAATAAGAGAAAGAACGCTTTGATTTAGTGTAATTTTGGTTTTTTTTTTTTAAATCATTATATTTTTCTTTACCGTACTGTTTTGTAGAATAATAGATGAAACCGAATAAAACTTCAAAATTTGTTATTAGATGGTAAGGGCGATGTTACTCTGCAACAATGATGGAAAAAAATTAATATTACTTCACAGTCACAAAATGACAGGGATTCAAACCGGAAAAAACCGCTATATTTGCCGAACCGAAAAATTGAAAGTCATCTGAACCGGTTCAAAACCGAAAACCGGTATTGTTTGAAAAATCGGGCTCTCGACGTCAATTACATAGCTAAACATTTTACATTTTTGAGGCTTAGTTAGACCCGTACATCCAATTTAGAAAAGTTTTCCAATAAATCGAACATCCTGAATCAATTTAGTTTTTAATTTTATCACATTTGGTTCTCGAGTTATCGAAAAAATTGTGAAAACCCATTCTTGGAGGTTTTTAATTTTTTTCTCCAAAGTTTTTCACCAAATTTCAAATGCTTTCACAAAATTATCGTTCTGGCGAGTCTTTAAGTAATTCTAAGTCGGTTTTTAACATTCATTAACCTCTTAAAGAAATTGACGTGTTTTTTATTTATTCACACATTTTTTTTTTTTTATCGATGGTATCGTATTCCGTGAATTTACTTGATATTTGGTAGTGATTTAGTTCCATGGCCAAGTGCCGTGGAATTTCATGTATACTTGCCGTGTATCACAGTTGGTAGATGAGGGTGTATTATGAATATACACGGCTCGTAAGCCATGTGACCCTCGTAGCCAATTGCGATAGACTGCCGTGTACGCAGCCACTACGAAAACATTTATTATTTTTTTCCAGCTCAGGACAATTTCTATTTCAATGTTCAACCAAAAAGTGCAAATGTGATTCTCACTGAGGAGCGAATACAGCACTAATTTAGAATGCAAAGTAACCGAAAAAAATGAACAATAAAGAATCCGCTTTATTACTAATTCCCATCGTATTTCAATTATTTTCTTGTCGCGTTTTAGTAAACATGAGTGGTAGTAGTACGGTATATTATTTAAGGTCCCCAGTGGCATTTGCTGACAAAAGCACCTGCTCCAATTTGTGATGTCAATTTGGTTGGTCTCCTTTACCATTTGTCACTTTCTTCTAGACTGTGTAGTTTTAATAAAAAAATTTGATTTTAATTTAGGATATTTCTAATTTGCTTTTATAATTAGCCGTTGGACAGGTCGCGTATGACCAGAATTGCTGCTGAGACCTTGTAAGCCTTATATATCTATCTCAACTATTATATTTTTTATTCCATTTTTAATAAGTATGAAAATAGATTTTATTAAATTTATAATTGCCCATGAAATGTAGTCATGCATTAAATAATGTCAACATAAATGTATAATTTTTCGTTTAATATTGAAAATAAAATGTAGTAATGCTAAACCTTAAAAAAATTGAAATGTGTCGCCCTATTTCTTCAAATTGTCCAAAATCTCACGTCATGTGGTCGCTTTGGTGATTAAACCGGTGAATAAAATAATATATTAAGTGCCAGATAGAAATTATACAAGAAAATATAGACCTAAACATTTGTAATTCTAGAAATAAATCAATTTGCTAACCAAACCATCTGTTTAAGCCAATAATAAATCAAATAATTCATCAATTACTGAGAGGAAAACTTCAGGATCAAAGAGATAATTTTTTGCACATCTAATATCGAAATTTAGTACATGATACAACAAATGAAAAAAATAAAAAAAAGTTTAAGGTAAAAAAATATTATGGATGACTAATTTAAATTTAGAGTACAGTATAAGGTGCATCCGGTAAATATAAAGGCACCATGAAATTTTGCAAAAATAAGAAAAGAAAGCAAAGCCCGGAAAATTGACTACAATTGGGAAATTTACCTGTTCCATAAATAAAGAAATCAGCAATTTAAACACCAGTAAATGAATTCTAATGGCCAAAACTATTGTATGGCAAAGAAGAATTGCAAAATTTGTAGACAATTACTGTATAACGTTAGAATAACATTAATTTTAACTTATTTTATTGCGGACCATTTTCTAGGACTTGTATTGTAAAAAAAAAAAAAAAAAAAAAATTTAATGAATTGAATTTATTTTAAATTAATACATTAATTTACTAAACATCAAAATAATTTATTCCAAATCGATCGATCGACCTGTGATTCAATATTGAAAACTTCTCTTGGTTTTAATGTCGTCCAGCATTTCGACCAATTCGTCGTCCGACCGTCTTTCCAAACTCGGAATCAGCGCCTTCGCTTCCTCGGGATTATCCGGACACAGATTACCGAGTTGTGCCACTTCGAATTTATGCAACCCTTCACTCTCCAGCACTTTGCGCACTGCCGAAACAGTCACTGCGTTTTTAAACTTGCCGAACCGTTGGGTGTAGTTCAGGGTTTTCATTATTATTTCTGGCAATTCTTGTTCGTCATTTTCGGCGTTGATTTTTCTTTGTTCCAACAGTATGTTTACTTCGGATATCATCAGAGGTTCGGCGTTTTCGAATATCTTCCCGAATCGCAATTCTGAAGCATCATCATCTTCTGGCGTCTCAGTTTCTGCATGATTATTTGTCTTTGATGCAGTCGCCATGATCAATACTACTATTACGGATGGATTGCAATTGGAAGAATGAGACCTTGGTTCGTTGTAGGATTAACCAAGACTGTCTTCCCTTTATCTACAAACCGGAAGCACGTGTACTGTAGGGAATTTTAGATAAGAAGTTGTTAAAGCCAATCAAACGTCGCGCCAAAATCAGAACGTGCAAAGCAGCGCCCCCTTACACAGTATAACTGAAAATAGAAAGGTTTGTTTTTTCGATATTGGTTAAGCCCAAGTTCTTCTCCCATCATTGTCTTGCCCAGTGGTTCAGTAGAGTCTTACAGTACCTTGATTGTTATAAATTGGTTTTGTTTACAAGCTTTCCCCTATTATCCTTTATACTAGTCGCCAGTTTGGCGCTTTTGCGCATGCCCAGTAATGAGAAAAGTGGTTGGTTTGGTTGGCAAAACAACAATTTTTTCGCCAGCTTCGACTTTGAAAGTGAGATATTTTAACATTTATAATTTATAAGGATAGAATCTCAATTTCAAGCGCTAAAAAAATACATAAAAGTCAAGGCCGGCTAAATAATTGCAATAAAGACGTGTGGCAGTATCAGAAGTATTTATTTACATCTGGCAGTATGCATGCAACATCAGAAACGCATGCGATTGTCATTTTGTTTGGTTCCCATGGAACCATGTGCCATAGAGTAGGTACTGCATGCGTCTGCTAAGCTTGCGTCAACAATAAAAAATTTTTTCATTTTATTTCTGGTTTACTTGCCATGCTTTTGTAACTGTTCTGTGAAGAGATGTTGGTCATTTTTATTACAAAGAAATGACCAGATCTATTAAATTTTCAGCTGGACGCATGGTCGCATACATCAAAAGTTAAAAATTTTTAACTTCAGCCACATGCGTTTTTGGCCTGATTTCGACGCATGCGATTTACCGTTGCATCGTCTGACGCGCCCATGGGAACTAGACTTTACAATTTCAAGTTTTTAATTTAACCGGAAGTGCCGTTTTATCCAGCTCCGCATCGCAACGCAAGAAAGAAATTGCACTTCCCTGCATCACATAAATGTAGAAGGAAATGGATAAAAGAAATTTCCGACATCATCTTTATAGAAAACCCCGTCTGCCCACGTGCAGTTCCCATTTCCCAAGACTTCCGTCGTGCCCTCGTTAACACTCACACAAGTCCACGTTTGCGATCTTTGATCGGAGTTTTCTTCGTTTTTGGCGTGGACTTTCTACCCATGTTCGAGCACTTCGCCAAAATTCTTTTTGAAATCGTCAGGAAAATCGGTGATGAACAGACTTTGGTCTCGTTGACGCCACATTTGTGCCTTTATTTATGGCGTTTATTTTGGAAAATTTTCCGGAAGTGGGAGGGAGAGGGTACCCCGAAAAGTTTTTTCAATCTGGTTTTAAAAATCTCAGGCTTGTTATAAGATTTTGGATAATTTTGAATGGTTTTCATGAAGATTTTGAACGATTTTGTGATTATTTTGAACAATATTTGAGGATTTTGAATGATTTTGTGATGATTTAGAATGATTTGTTGAAGACTTTAAACAAGTTTGTATGGATTTAAAGAATTTTTTGGAGATTTTGAAGGATTTTCTGACGATTTCTGAAGATTTTGGAACAATATTTTGAAGGATTTTCTGAAGATTTCTGAAGATTTTTGGACAATATTTTGAAGGATTTCCTGAAGATTTTTGAACAGTATTGTGAATATTTTGAAAATTTTGTGATGACTTTCGAGATTTTTAAGCTTGAAAGAGGTGATCGTTCCTATCCCACCCCTCCCTGCCCTCCTGGATCTGCCCATGCAAAAAAATGGTGATTTACTCAAACTTTTTAAACTGTTCAATAAACTCGCAATGACAATTACCTCCGTAACAGCTCACTAACCTCATCCGACAACCCCACAAAAATTAAATAAAAACAGCTAATGCTGCAAAGTAGGCTTCTTTTCAAAATCGCCCCAATGAGTCGCCCCTGTTCACTGGTGCCCCTAGGCAATTGCCTACCTTTGCCTATTCCTAAATACGCCTCTGGATACTTGCAAAGATGTCTAGAGAAAAAAACTTGTGTACGGTATGTAAGCTTATGTCAAATAAAGATGTCTTGCTACAGGTGCTCTGAATTTTATCTGCCCACAACCGTGCAAAGATCACTGTTCTGTTAATAACATTCTATATATGTAATTCCCTCATGCATCTCAATAACTCCCATTTGGCAAACATTTTGAAAGAATGTATAAATCTATTGAAAACAAGAGTTCAGAAATCAGAATGTTTAATTCTTGATTTACAATACAAATGTTACAGTGTCAACATTATTCCATTTCTGTAAACTACCATTCTGGTTTGTAATAACATCTGCATTTGTCAGTTCCGACATCTTGTGCTTTAATAAATGAATAGCCAAAAGCCGGCTGGGCGGTAAGACAAGTGTGCATACAATCTCCTGGAATTTTAAAATTAAAATTGTTATTATTTTAAATTGTAAACGAGCTGTGACAAATAAAGGATTGTACTGTACATACTTCCATTCATTCTATCAATTTTTATCTTCATATTTTCAAGAGGTGCATCAGCACCAGCTCCTTCATCGGCTTTGGCGATGAGAAATACCGATAACAACAGAATGCATATTGCGTAAATCTTCATATTGATCTGCTTAAATTAGAAAACAATGTTATGAGCATCTGAAAGTCTCTAGAAAATTATGATTTGCAATTAGAAAATAATATTTTGACTAAATTTGTTCATGTTTATAAATAATAAAATTCATCATTTTTCCCACCCAGTTGCATTTTGTAACATATGAAACTTACCGTATGTAGAGCACCAGTTAACACCAATTGCAGTATTCTAAATGCTCAGTTTGATGGATCTGGATCTTTATACAACGCATGGATGACATTTTAACAAATCAACAGGAAATGATCTCATCACAACTTAAAAGTCATCAATCTTTAAATTCCAAAGTGTGTTACTGTGTGATGAGTTTAATATTGCTGAGTAAAAAAAAAACTTATGTTTTATTATATGTGGCTCATGTAAAAGCCAATAAAAGCCACTTATGATTGAATGAGGGTTTGGATTGTCTTTTTTTAAAATTGGTTTTTCCTAATTTGGACTTAATTGGCATATATCCATGTACTGCTGTATGTGATATCTAATTCTTCATTTGTTGTCCAAATTTTAATATTGGGTCAGTTTTTTGTTTGCTGTCATTTTGACTGACAACTTAAATGACAACATGGGCTCAGTTTGCACATGCACAGATCATGACTTATACATATAAGTTGGTTGACATCCCATGCTGCTCAAACTGCAATTGAATAGTTCAACTTTCTGTCACTAGGGACAAAGGCCATAGGTACTTTTACAAAGGGTATCACCCTTATAAGTATAAGAGTTTGAATGATGATCTGCGATTGTATTATTTTTTGTGCAAATCAATCAATTAATTAATCAATCAATAAATAAATAAATTATTAATAAAATTGATAATAACAAACTAGTTTTTTGTATACCTAACTTTTTTAATTTTTAAGAAATACGGAGTATATTTTTATGATGTAAGCATTGACTTTTAAGTTACCAGTATAGTATGTTCAGGATGTTAAGAAACTTCCTGTCTGTCAAAATGTCAGCAGTGACAACATCATTTATGATTTTGACATATCCAAATGAAAATGTCATACAATTACAAAATATTTGTGTTTCAAATGGTGTTAAATTTTTCCTAACACTAAAATTTTAAAAAAAATGTTAATTACCTAATTACAGTTTATGGATACATGAGATACATAAAATGAGATCACTTTTTATTCATTTCTATAGTTTTCATCAATTAGTAACCAGAGAAAATCCAACAAAAACAGTCAAAGCAATATTGAAACCAAAATATATTTCATAAATATTAAGCTCATTTGAATATATTCAGAATATATGTGAAATTAATCAGATAATCACTTTTTTATGAGGGGAGAATTCAAACATAAACAACACACAAGTATTCACCCAAAATTAAGATAAATACATATGCAGTCAGAAAAAACTGACATATTATTACATTTAGCCTTGAACTATTGATATTTTATGACTGTTTCTTAGCTCACTACTAGGTGTCCTCTATCATGATTAACTGAAGTATAAAATCAAAGTTTATAGCCTCTATATTTCTTATTTACAGGCGCCATTAAGTCTGTCAACCACATAGTGTAGGTAAATTTTTAACATTAGAAAGTTGTTGTTACTGTATAAACGTTGTTGTAAATTTATATATTTTATCACAAGCAATCTACAAAACCAACATGAAAACCAATATATTGTGTATGTTGCTGTTTTCACTCTGTCTCATATCCAACATTGCCAATGTCCAAGGCAAGGCCATGGAGTTGACTATGACCATTCAAAATGCGGCAGGACGTACGTTTTTAATCTCTCATTACTTTCTTTTGACTATTCTGATTTTAGGAAAATAATTTTTCCTGCTTTCATTGTTCCAGTGGATTTAGGAGAATAATTTTTCCTGCTTTCATTGTTCCAGTGGATTGCTTGCGAAGTTGTCGTTGGATGGCACCAACTGACTACCATACGACTGAAGCAAATGACACAGGAAGCAGTTGCATATGCAAATTCCATCTGTAGTTGTAAAACATTGTAATTTAGAACATCTAAATAAAGCAAAGTTGGAATTCTAAAATACTGAAGCCTATAATGATTCCCAGATATGATTTTTACCACTAGATAGCGCTACAATTCTGAAGGATTACATAAGTATGAAAGACCAATTTTGTCAAAATTTTAATGAATTTTTAAAAACTGAAATATGCAATCAAATGTGTTCTGATCAGAATTGAGCACTAGGCGAAAAGTCACTTTATGTAAAATTCACATTTAAAAAATTTCTTAAAACAAACTTAAAAAATTAACTTTGAATTCTGCAAAATGTGAATTCTGCAAAATGTGAATTTTACAAAATGTGAATTCTGCAAAATGTGAATTTTACAAAATGTGAATTCTGCAAAATGTCAATTTTACATTTAAAGTTTTGACAAGATTGGTCTTCCATACATAAGCTTGTGTAAGAAATTTCTGCATAGTTTTGACGTTATTGTTCTGATCAAGTTCTTATCAAATTCTGGATCCAAAATGACTGCCCATAATATATTTTTTCATGGCTTTTTTCTTTTAATTTTCTCATTTTCACCCATAAGTAAACATCAAATATGACTTTAAACACATGTACTTTTATTAGTTGACCATTTTGAGTAGTCTATTTTTACATCATTAATTCATTAATTTTGATTTAAATAATTTTGAATATTAAATACTTTCGAGTTGAAATAACAATTACAGGCATCATCGCCAGAGGGAATTGAGCTTGTCCGTATGTAGCCAGGTTTAGGTGGTTCGACCAAACGACAAAGTTGGTCACAAGGCACTGAAAAGAAAATAAATTTATACATTTTACATTTCATAAAATAAATAATGACTTACAGTTGTATTCATTGACAGCTTCCACTATCACAGTTGTAATAGGTTCAGCGTCGGAATTATCGATGACAATCACAGCCGACAACAGCAACAAACATAAGAGATAAGATTTCATGATTTTCCAGCAAAGATAAAACTAATTCAATCCAAATGACAAAAAAATTATTAAACACTTCATTTATTGGCTAAATAGTCTAAATTTTATACGCCTATTGTGTATGACAAGAGAATGTTCAGATATGAATCCTTGAGGTCATGTGAGGAGTTATGGAGATGATCTGTCAATTTATATTATTTTTTGGCGCTGGCATTTGATCTTAAAATGTTTTACAGTCATCTTATGTGCTGCTACTCATTAATGTCAGGAAGAATAGCGACATTACAATAATCAAATGTTAGTAGTGCATCCCTAGGAGAAAATCGGTTCATCCGGGTTACCAGTAATTCTCAAGGCCAAGCCAAAGTCAGTCAGTTATGCCCTATAAACTTTTCCTCAAAAATAACAACTTTAATATTTAAATTTTTAAAAATTTTCTCAAAAACTGATAATTCTCTGCTGTAAAGCTGGCTTCACTTATGTTCACACTAGAGGTTGCAGTCGAGAAGTTGAAGTTGAGAATTGCATTATGGGATTGAAAGTTGAAGTTG